>PJEM01006887.1:0-51483 GCA_004023845.1 Helogale parvula | reverse complement strand
AATCGCAAACCTCGCCCCCACAGCCTGGCGGACCCTTGAGCTCCACATAGGTGTAGAGCTGCGATAATACCGACAGGTGGCGCATTCCTCACAGGAAAACCGGCCTGGAATTTGCGTGCGCCCCTCTGACCTACTCCTTGCCCTAACCGCGGGACTTAGGGTCCCTCTCCCGAGGAAGGGGAAAGCAAGAGGTGTAGTGGGGGAGCTCAAGCTGGGTGCCCAATGATTTGAAAAGAAAATCCTTAGAACCCTGATTCTAGCTGTGTGGCTCAGAGAAGCTTCACGCTCTAAGGGGTCAATGAACCTTGGGTGCAGAGGGCAAGGCTCTGCCCTCTTGGCCAGAGAAAACACGGGGACCCATTGGGGTCACCCATAGGGGGCATTATCTTCCCTCAACAAAGTCCATGCACACGCTCATTCACGCAGACTTGGCTGCAGCCTTTCTCAGACCCAACTCCCATCCTTCGCTTGATTTTTAGTTTTATATAGGGGGGAGGGAGATTTAGACGAAGAGGGCGCTTTTTCTTCCTTTTTTTTTAAAATTTTTGGCTCAATTATGAAAAACTTTCTTTTCTTTTTTTTAAAATTTATAGTTTATTGTCAAGTTGGTTTCCATATAACACTCAGTGCTCTTCCCCACAAGTGCCCTCCTTCATGACCATCACCCCCCTTTCTTTCTCAATTGCCACGATAATTGTTCGCAAGATGGGTTTCATAATCTGCTCACCCATTATTGACTTCTCCTCTAATATTTGGCTTTTTGGCTTTGATCACCAGAAGATCACACACTTGACTCCTTTGCATAACAATTTTGAGGCGGGTATCTTTGGTGCAGGAAGGGGAGGGAGTGCCTGGAATAGCTTTGGGGCCGGTTTTCTACCATCCCATCCCATCCCCGCAGGAAGTGAGGCCAGTCAACCCCCTAAATCTAAGGGTACCATTCATGCCAGGAAAGTTCCTACGGGGAGTGGGGGCAAAGAGGAAGCTAACTCCCTGGGGGGTGGAGTGAGACCCTACAAGGGGAGGGTCTCCTGTGTCTCCCCTTCATGTCCCACTGCTTTCCCAACCCCAAGAGATCCTGGGTTGGGGTCCTCACCGACCCCCCCCCCCCAACACAGGCACTGGGGAGACAGCGAACCTTACTTGGAGGGGAATGGAGTGAGTCGGCAGCCAGGGGTTAGGAGACACTATCCCTTACCTCATCCCTGTCCTCTCCTCTGGGACTTAGGCCACAGGACAACACTTGGATGCCCCTGGCTCCAAGATGGGTTTGGCAGGCCCTAGGACAAGTGACAGCCTCTGTGGGACCCTGACCTAGTCCCTTCCCTTCTTTAGGTCTCAGTTGTGTTATCTGTGGAGTGGGCTTTGGGTCCCTGCGCTCCCTGAAGTCCCTTTGAGCTTGATCTTGCCACGTGTTTCCCACTTCCTCCACCCCGGAATCCCCAATCAACCGCCTGCTGCTGGGCATCCCAGCTGCATAGGTGGGTCTTGGAAGGGAAGAAAAAAAAACAGTGGCTATTTGATTCTACATTTAAACAACTATCTCCTCTGCTTTTACATAGTTCCCTGACTCCGGGGAAGGGCTGTGGGGTGGGGAGAGGGTGTGAGGTGGGGGGGGGGGGGGGTGCAAGGTGAGCAGCTGGTTTGGGATCAGAGCACTTAACGCGCTGCACTCCCAAAGCTTCGGTAAAAGGAGCTGCTCTCCCATCTCCAGCTCGCACAGAAACTCACACATGGAGACTCGAGGCGGGGACACCCACAGGAACGTACACCCATGCACACACAACACTTCCACGCGCGAACACAGCGCCAGCACTTTAGGATTAGACAGACACAGCAAATGCGCACAAGCCTTCCACGCACGGCCGGACACACACGCGCGCGCTCACCTGGAGCCTCGCACACACAGAGTCACGTACAAACACGCACGCGCGCGGCGCACACTCGTCCCTCGCCCAGGTTTCTGCCGAAGCGAGCGGACGGGGAAGGTGGCCCCGGGGAAGGCCTCGGCGTGGCAGTGACCCCTCCCCCTCCCACCTCGCGCGCACGCGATCCAGTCTGGGAAAGAAGGAGGTGGGGTGGAGTGGGGGGCAGATTCAAGGTTCTCGCCCCCTTTCCCTCTCCACTCCAGGGCTCTTGAGACTTCCCTTCCCCGCCCGCTCCCCTTCCGGACTAAACTTTTCCCTCCCTCGCCTCCCCTCCAGCCCCCTGCGGCGCCGACCCCAACCAGAGCCTGGAGCCCGTCCCGCACCCTCCGGGGGATTGAGGGTCCGAAAGGACGGAAGCGGGGCGCGGCCTGGCTGGCCCTCTGGAGCCCGCGGGGAGGGAGGCAGGAAGGCGCGGGGCCGCAGCGGCGAGAACTGGGTGCGCGGACTTCGGCTTCCTTTTCCTGGGTCGTTGGGAGAAGATCCCAGGGACAGCCTCTCACCCCTACGGGAGTCCAGGGAAGAAGGAGGAGGACAGTTAACACTGGGGCAAGCAGAAAGAGCAAGGCTTGGAGCATTCCTAGGCAAGAGGACTTGGACGCTGTGGTTTTTCTTCTTTTCTCGACTTATTTTTTTTGTCCCCAACTTTGACGTTGGGTCTGGACCTCCCGGGGAGCATGGACTGAGCCGAGGGGGCGACAGACCCGAGAAGCCGTGCTGGCCCCCCTCACTCGCTCCCACCCCGGTACCCACCAGCGCGCACCCGCTCGAGGCCAGTCGGTGTGGACTCCGACCCGCGCCGAGCAAGATCGAGGTGGGAGCCGCCACTTGGACAGGTGGGGACCGGGCACAGGGGGTGCCTGGGCTCAGGACACCTCCGAGGGGAGGGGAAGGAGTGAGAGGGGGCGAAAGCAAAATAAAGGAGAGCAGAAAATTCCAGCGTAGACGCTGAATTTACTCCGAATTTTATTACTTTTATGGGGGAGGATACAATGTTCGCGTTTCGGTTCTGGCGTTTGGGTGGAATTCGGCGTAAGGAGAAAAGCAGGCTGTCTGATTAAAGCGAAGAAAAATACGTAGGGAGGGTGTGTGGTTGCCTTCCTTTCGGGAACCGGGAGCTCTAAAATCTTTGGCTGCAGGAGCCCGGCTAGCCGTGTGGTACCAGCTCCAGCCTGGGCTGGGGATAGAGAGCGGGAAGGGGGGAGGCTTTCCCAGTAATCGGAGCCCAGGGGTCCTGCGTCTGTCCCCCGCACAGTCCTAACCCCGCTCCTCAGCGCTCCAGCAGCAACTAGTCAGGGGTTTGCGCGCTGGCGTCCCGGCCCCGAAGGCAGTCCGCAGGGCTCAGTAAAAAAACCCGGGCCCCGGGAACCCCTTTCCGAATCCTGACCACGAGGTGGTCACCACCATGACGGAACCGGAAAGGTCTCCCCCATTTCCCGCAGTCAGGTGAAGAAAGGGCTGAATTTTCTCAGCTCGATTAGGCTTTAGCTGCGGAGAAAAACTCAAACAAAAAAGCAAACCGTTTCTGGAACAAAAAGGTTTGTGCTGTGAACTGCTCCCCCGGATGAGGAAGGCAGAATGGTGGGGATGTAGATCCAAATATTGAAATCCCCAAAGGGGACAACCTACTTTCCTTCCGTCCTTCCTTCCTTCCTTCCTCCCTTCCTTCCTTCCTTCCTTTCTCCCTTCCTTCCTTTCTCTCCCTCTCTTTCTTCAAAACTCCTAGGAACCTGGACATTTACCGGCTTATTTCATGCACACACAAAAAAATAAATTCTCCCTGGCACCGCCCCACACCCCTGCCAGCCTTCTGGGCCATCGACAAACAAAGCTGCCGCCCCAATTTCAAGAGTCAACAGAGCATTTTATTTTCCATGGTTTGCCTCCCACGTATCCCCCACCCATCTCAGCTTTTCCCCTTCCCCCTATCTCCCCCAGCCCCACTCCAAGCTTCAGGCAGAATGGCTTAGGATCCCTAACCAATACCCACCAAATCCCCTTGCACCCCCCCACATTATTATCGCCTCCAAATGAAGACCAAAACCAAGAGCGCTAATTGAATTAGTCTATTGAAAGGACTGTCAGGTACAATGACGTGGCTCGAGGCCTCACATTTCCCAAGGTCTATAGGCTTTGGGGACCTGCGATGTATAGTCTGACCTTCTGGCTCATAATAATACCGCGGTACTTGTAGCAGAAATCTCCTCGCATTCACTCCCAACAAAACCGCTGGTCACCCAGTCCCCGTAGGAAGGCTGCACGCTATTGTGTTGCGACAACTCATTCATGTCCCGCGCCACGAGGCCCCACCGCCATCTGATCTACACTCGAAATGCGATTACCACCGTGTGCATGCAACTCGCTCACACTCTCGGCCCATCTCGCACATGCCTGGCCAGGCTGCAAGGGTTTCCTTCACGATTCTCTTCACTCCCATCCTCAAAAGAGAAGTGGAAGCCTGCAGGGCCATGACATTTGTCTCTGCCTAAACGAAATTCGAAATTCTGCGGATGTGCAGGCTGGCAGAAGATCTCTCTTTGCTGAACAGCGTGCACGCAAACCCTCAGCGAAGGCATTTCTCTGAGCCCCACGGGCTGGTGGGGCAGACGCGGGTGTGCACACTGAAGTGTCCATACGCGAGCCTCTTGCCACACACACAAATATACTGACGCACAAACAGGGCTTTTATAGACTCTCTTTGGGGTTCTCGCGGACACAAGCAAATAGATACAAACATGGGGTTTGGCCCCCACAGCCATGGGCCACTCTGCAAACTGATAAGTGGTTTTTGCAAGGATGGTAAAGAGGAGAAACAAAGGTATAATTTTTCAGCCTTCACCTTGAGAAGCATTCTTCAGTCTTTCTGTTGTATGACTCTCAGCCTTCTCTAGCACCCCCCAACCATACAAACACACTTCCTGTGTATCTGGTCAGGTGCCTTTTGCTCAGTGGAAGGCTCTGTTAGCCGCAGAGAATGTAGAACATGGAGGAAATATGGGAATGGGAGAGGGTCGGGAGGGTTGGGATCTTTCTCTGTCCTGCTTATACCACTCCCCCATCATCGAAAGCCTCTTTGGGCCCCCCTCCTTCCCTCAAGAGGGGAAGTAAATCATAAGGGTTCCCCCCTTCGGCATTTAAAATAAAAAAAATTCCCTTATTCTCCACTTTAATGTGGGCTGGGTATGGAAACGGAACTTGGGGACGATCTATTGTGCAGATGTGGCTGGGTCAGTGGCCTTCTGTGGAGACTTTTGCCTTGGGGAAACTGCACAAGTCAGAACTTCAAGACAAGGCAAATAGGCACTGGGTGTCTGTCCCCAAACATCCATACCTCTGGCCCAGGAGCGGAGGGCCGTTGGAGAAAGGGACTTCATTCTCTTCCTCCTAGATTCCCCCACCTACTTCCAGTCAGTCTACCTCTTGGCCATCCTCACCTGGACATCTATCAAGTTGGAAGAAATTCCTTAATTCTCAAAGGCAGAAATGAGTACCCCCAAACGTACAAGAACACAGATGTATTCAGACGTGCACACACATCCTCCACACTCACTGCACCCAGCCCCTTTACCCACATCCTCACAACTCACCCGGCCGCCACTTCCTCACCCACATGCCCAGTCCTGAGCCCACTCCGAGTCTTCTGGACCCTTTACCCACCCATCTCGGCCAACATTTGCTCACTCCGAGCATTCACACATCTCACTTCCAGGCTTGCCAGGACACCAACCAGCCAGCAAGGTATGCTCATTTTCAGGAGGGAGAGGAGGGTGTGGGCCCAGGTGGGGGTCGTGGAGAGCTGACTGCGCTGGGTGCTGAGCATTGGGGCGCCGGGCCTGGCCTGGGGGAGGTGAGGGGGGGGGACCAGCCAGCGCGCGCGGGAGCGCCGCCTAATCCAGCCAGAGCTCGTGGGCCGCGGGTGCATTTATCATCCCATTACTGTAACAAATCCGGGCTCCACTACATGAAAGGTAAAATGAATTACCGACGTTAAGCCGTCAATAAAGTCATTTCTGTAAATGGTGTCTCCAAAGGGCCGCCGCATTATTCAGCTGGCTTTATCAGCTGGCTGGAAATTACGTGGAGGAACCGGGCCGCGCGGCGCGCGGGGCCGCTCACTTTGATTAAGCGTCTTGCCAGCGCGATGTGACAGAGCTTTTGACCAGGGTTTTATTCACAGGCCTGTGATGAACGCCAAGCTGATCAGGCGGAATGAAGAGTAATTAAAACCTATAAATTATCTTCCGCAGCCCTTCTCGAGGCGTCTCCTGCAGGCGAGATAAGGCGTCGAGACCCTATTTACGGCGCTGAAAGGGACCACGGCGCACAAAAGCTACGCGGCTAAATAGGATATTGATAGTGTCCTAATTAGAATTTAATTAAGTACCCACGCTCGCTTGCGGGATAAAGATTTCAATTTTGCGAACTTAAATATAAATAAAATCCCACCCCCGTTTCGGGGAGAAAAGATGGGGGCGCCGGGAGATTTCGGGGCACCTTTGGGCGGAGAACCGAAGAGGAGCCGGTAGACTCCAAGGTGGGATGGGGGGGGGCAGCTTGGGAGGATTGAGGCGATCACGGTGGGTCTGCTTAGAGCAGCGCTCCCGAAAATGGTCCTGGCAGCCCCCAGGCCACCGAGCACGTCTAACCAGGAGCTCTGAGAACCTCGGGTAGAGGGGTAGAGGAAGACGCTCGGCTGGGCTGACCGATGCCGCCAACAATCAGAACTCCCGCTCTCCACCAGCCCCTCTGAGAAACTTCGGCTACTGCGGTGGTTTTCGGCTTGTGATTTTCGTTTTATTTTCCTCCTAACCTTCTGTGGCTTTACGGGGGCACGAGGGAATTATTTTGCATTGTCCTATACGACAATATCCCCAGAGAGCCTTTCTTTTCTGTCCCAGTTTAGGATGGCCGTCAGGGAGAACGGGTTCACTGGAGCTCCAAGATAACATCCCTGAGAAGGCCTAAGTTGCCAGAGCCTTCCAAGCCACTCTCCGTTGCGGCAGGCTTCAAAATACAACCTGAGCCTGGCCTTCCAAAACAGCTGGGCAGGCAAAACCCCGCTGGTGCCCAGAGCCTCCTCTGCTCCCTCACCCCATCCCTGGCCACTGGAAAACTTTTAGGGTGCCTCGACCAGGAAACAGCAAAAAAGACACCAGAGGTCTGGAGACTGTCTTCCTGAGTGTGGGAGTGGCATGAGCCTGGTGGTCCCCCAAAGTTTGGGAAGAACAGGAGGGCTAGAATCAGAGGCCTCCTGGGAGTCAGGGGCAACTCCAGGGAGCTCTGGGCCACCAGGGCAAACTCCTCCGCATCGTCAGCTGGCTAAGGGCAAACACTTGGCTGAAGCACTTTCATTTGTTTGATTTCGCTTTGCAGGAAAACTCACACGGAGGTTGCCCTGAACCCAAAAGCCGTGCCTCGCGTGCCCAACGGCACCCTGACCTGCTTGGCCCAGGGGCCTGCCCAGGACAACTCTACGTTGCCCGGATGGCTTGGACTCCGGCTGCCAGGGAAGGAACAGGCGCCTGGCGTACCCGGCGCACAAGCTCTCTCGTGTCCTCTGGGCTTGGCTTTATGGAGGCAGGACAGCTCCCGTGGGTTGTCGAAGGTCCCGGACATGGTAGGACGTGGGTACGGATACTCCGGAAAGGACACCCAATAGCTGTCCGGCAAGCACTGCAAAACCTACCAACAGACGGTGCTAGCTAGGCGCAGCTGGCCTCCAGGGTTTGTTATTTATGAAAAATAAACTGATTATCTCAAAGTAACCAACTCTAGGTCTATTCCACATCTCGGACCCTCTTCATCTCAGCCCTCTCCCTACACACACACACACACACACACACACACACACAGCATTTCACCCTTCATAACAGAAAGAAGAAAAGGCTGAATTTCTTAGGCAAAGGGATGTAAAAGAGCCAGTCCCCTGCCTCCTGACCCTATGTCCGGCGCGCACGCACTCATAATCTTGCATTTCTCCAACAAGTTGTTTATGGAGTTGCTTCTCTATTTGCCTACACCCCGAAATCCACCCCTCCCTGGTCTCCTTTGCCCCTTCCTCCCTCCTGCCACGGTCCTGGCTTGAAAGAGGGGGAGGGGCTCGGGCGTGGGTGGGGGAGGGAGGGCCGGACGCGCGGGGCCCTCACCGCGGCGCCCCCTCTCCGCCAGCGGCCGCCGCCCCCGGATTATTTATCCGCAAAGTCCCGCGTGCGCCCATTGGGCCGGGGCCCGGGTGTCAGCGCGAATCCTGGCTCGCTATTGGTCCCGCACACGTGCGGCCTGACTCACGTGCTTCCGGTTTGAAGGCAAAAAGTGTGCCTGGGTGATTTTTTTTTAAGCGAGAGAGTTTGTGCAAAGATCCGAGCTGTCAGAGATTTGAGGGAAAAAAAAAAAAAAAAAGGCAGCCCCGGCGCTGGCGGAGACGCGCTCTCCCTGCAAAAAAAGCAAAGGCGATTAAAGGCACTGCCAACCTCGCGCTCTGGGCACAGCTGAGCGTGACACTCGGGGAAGTCAAACCCCTCACTACTGCCTAGGAAGATGGCTAGACTTTAAAGACTATTTTTTTTCCCTTTAAGAAAGCATTTTCTTGGAGCTCTTTTTTCCTTTTTTCTTGCTTTCTTTTTCTTTCTTTTATTTTTTTATTGCTTTTTTGGCCGTGGCTTACTCCCCATTTAAAACAAATCATTGAATCTGGTTGCAGAAAGAAAAAAAGAAATAGCCAAGTGTCTCCATATCTGGATGTCTACAAATTAGAGAGAGGGAGAGACAGCGAGATCTATCTGCTCGATAAGAGCGAGCGATCCAGGCCAGGCGCCTGGGCTTTTTTTTCCTGCACCCGCCCCGTGCCTTCGCTGGGGCTTCGCCGGCCTCCTTCCTCCGCGCACCCCCACGGGCCGCTGGCAAAGTGGGGTGGGGAGCGAAGCGGGGGGGGCGGGGGCCGGCGCGGCGGCCGGGGCGGCGGGGCGGCCGAGCATGGAAGAACAGCAGCCGGAACCTAAAAGTCAGCGCGACTCGGGCCTCGGCGCGGCGGCGGCGGCGGCGGCCCCGGGCAGCCTGAGCCTGAGCCTTAGTCCCGGCGCCAGCGGCAGCAGCGGCAGCGATGGAGACAGCGTGCCGGTGTCCCCTCAGCCCGCGCCCCCCTCGCCGCCCGCGGCGCCCTGCCTGCCGCCCCTGGCCCACCACCCGCACCTCCCCCCGCACCCCCCGCCCCCGCCGCCGCCGCCGCCGCCGCAGCATCTCGCGGCGCCTGCTCACCAGCCGCAGCCCGCGGCCCAGCTGCACCGCACCACCAACTTTTTCATCGACAACATCCTGAGGCCGGACTTCGGCTGCAAAAAAGAGCAGCCGCCGCCGCAGCTCCTGGTGGCTGCGGCGGCCGGAGGAGGCGCAGGAGGAGGCCGGGTCGAGCGTGACAGAGGCCAGACCGGCGCAGGTAGAGACCCTGTCCACCCGCTGGGCACGCGGGCGCCAGGCGCCGCCTCGCTCCTGTGCGCCCCGGACGTGAACTGTGGCCCAGCCGACGGCTCTCCGCCAGCCGCCGGCGGCGGTGCGGGTGCGTCCAAAGCCGGGAACCCCGCAGCGGCGGCGGCGGCGGCAGCGGCGGCAGCCGTGGCAGTGGCGGCGGCGGCGGCGGCTGCCAAGCCTTCGGACAGCGGCGGCGGCAGTGGAGGCGGCGTGGGGAGCCCTGGGGCGCAGGGTGCCAAGTACCCGGAGCACGGCAACCCCGCCATCCTGCTTATGGGCTCAGCTAACGGCGGGCCCGTGGTCAAAACTGACTCGCAGCAGCCCCTCGTATGGCCGGCCTGGGTGTACTGCACGCGGTACTCGGATCGTCCGTCCTCCGGTGAGTACCCAACCCCGGGCTGCGCCTGGGCCCCGAACTCTCAGCCGCCACCGTGCTGGGGAGAGCAGACTCGGCCTCGGGAGCTCTCTTCTCTCAGGCCTGCTTCCTTCCTCGTCACCCCCGACCCAGTCACAGCCGGGTGTGCCCTCAGTTCTGCGCTCCTGGGCTCTGCGGCCACCCGCTGGGGAGGCTACAGCTCCTGGCATGAGAAGTTCAAGCTCGATCCTTCGGTTTTGAACTCCGAGCCCCTCGGGCCTTCTTTGTGTTTTGCCTCTATTATTCTTAGGAAAGACACAACCAGTCATTGATTTTTCTTCCGGGGAGAGAGATGTTTAGAGCCGGGCAGGAAGGTGAGCCTAGTGATCTGGGTCTTGAAATCCGGCCAGCCAGGTCCTGAGGAGGCCAAAATCTAGCAAGGCTCTATCAGAGAAATCATCGCCTTGTGTGCTTACTCGCACAGACCCCCATCTCGATATTTTCCATGGAGAGTTTCTTTACATCAAGATAGATTTGAGAACACGCAGAAAGAGAGAGAGAAGCCTTTGATAGCTGTCCCTCTTTCCCAGGCCCGATAGGCAAGAGAGTCTGACCCGGGTGGGTAGAATCTAGGGAAAGACGGTTGCCAAAAAATGGTCGGTGCCGAGAGCCCCGGGCTCCTGGTTCTCTCAAGCTCACAGACCGTGGGAGAGGAGAGGAGGCTGCTCAGGCTTGGGCCAGATCGCGGGGGCACAGGGCATGATTGGCAGCTTCTCTGCAACACGAGCTCCGACACCCTCCAGGCCCCTTCCTTCTTTCGTTCCTTTCAACCCAAGTATCTGCCAGTTAGCAGATTTCCTCCAGCCGTAGGGTGCTTCTCTCGATTTCCTTTGGCCCTTTTTCCGCGTGTCCCTTGTGCTAGGAGAACCCGAGGCCAAGGAGACCTGCGCTGGGACAGCCCAAGGCCCCGGGAGAGGAGAGGAGTCTGGGGCCTGCCCGCCTCCCGGGCCGCAGCCCCAGGGAGGCCGGTGGGCACTGCAAGAAGGGCGGCAAGGAATTCTGGCCTACGAAGGGCGTTCCGGGCATCCGGGTCCGGCAGGAGGCCGGGCCCAGCGTAGCCGGTTGCGGCTCTTCTCCGGCTGGTGTCTAGCCTCCCCACGGCTGCTGGCCGGCGCGGATCGATGCGCGCTATCAGCTCCCGCCATCTCGAGCCCCGTTATTGACACGTCGGGCTCCCTGAACCTCCGAAAAGCTGCTTTGATTGACTCGCCTGATGGATAGAGTGATTGAGCTGTCAGGCTGTGCGGCTCAGGCCGGCCAGGAGGCTACGATTTTATTACAAGTGTCCGTGCCTCTGCACACACATCCACAACAGCACTCTTAACAGCGTCCCAGACGCACAACGCACTGCGGGGCCTTTCTGGGGACGTGCACCTTTCCCGGGCCACCTCTGCCCGCTCAGCTAATTACTAATCCAAACTAAGGCCGTCCTGCCTCCCCACTCTACCTCTTAGTCGTCTCTGCACAGAGCTTAGGAGTGGGCCTTGCCTTTGTTCTTGGCCGCTTTCCTTCTTATGGGCCTGGGGAGGCAGGGTACTACTGTCTCCTCCTGCACGAGCAGCTCAGGGAGATGAACCTCAACCCAAAACTGAGTCGCTGCAGTTTGCCAGACCTGGACTCTTTTGTCACAGGATAGATAGCTGGTGACCCCGGGCACCGGCCTGTCCCAGGAGCCAGCAGCACAGCTTGGCCCTCTGTTACTGGGTTTGGAGACACTGGCGAAGACGCTTCTTTCCGGACAGTTTCAGATATTAAAAGGCCCCGACAGGGACTTAACTTGGCTCAGTAAACTCCCATAGTTGCGACAGGACCCAGCAAGTAAGTGCCCAAGAAGACTTGGGTGTGAGGCTGAAAGACTGCGGTGCAAGCTTTAAAGGCTGCCTTCTCTTTCCCCCTCCTCTCCCCAGGCCTGTGCTCCATAGCGGCTCTCTTCCCAGACTAGATTTTGGGAGAGGCTTCACCTACTTGGGGGAAGTTTGCTGGGGCCTCTTCCCATATCCGTCCTAAGGGCAAAGCACAGATTTCTGTCAGTATTGTCCCTCTGTCCCTGTCCCTCTGCCCAGATTTTGCTCATGGATGGGGTCAAGAGGGATGTAGTGTCTCCGCAGATGTCTTCGATGGGCAGGGAGAGCATATCTGGCCCGTTTTTGTTATCCAGCACTTTTTCTATCCTGAAACTGTAGCTTGTGTGTTCAAAAGAGAGAACTCGGTTGAAGAATGGGAGGGTCCTCGTTTTCTCAATGGCACCAACCAAGGGGCAAAGCTGAGAACCCTAGGCCAGGGTCATGTGGGTAAGGTGTGCAACTGGGTGAACTGGCCTTTTCTCTGTCTTCAGAGAAGGGGGTGGCCAGTGTCTCCCTGGGATTCTAGAAAGGGCTTCCCTTAGGCCAAAGAGAAAGGAGAGGTGGAGAGAACACACACCAAAGACTTTGGATCTAGGCAAGCCCCCTCCAAGTCCCCTCTCTATCCCTTTATTTTCTGAGGTCAATAGCCACAAGCAGATGGGGTCTTATTGTCCCTGCTGGGTGTCAGTGCGCTTCCTGAGAAGGAAGGGAGGATTGGTTTGCAGGCTGGCAATTCCCTCAGGGCAGTCCTGCCCTAGTGTCTTCACTGGCCCAGTCTTGAGCCTCTTTTTATTCCAGGGCTCTGAAGACTGCAGGCCTCTGACCTCCAAGTCTGGGATCCACCGGCTGGGGCTCCAAATGTCTCTCCATCTTGGATTACGGGATTTAAGCCTGGCACGCAGTTCAGTGGTTGCGAAGCAGGGTGTGGGGTGCACAGACAACCTCGGCCCGTTTGCCTCCGCGGCCCTTCTGGCCCCTCAGAAGGGAACCTCGCGACCCCAGCAGCCAGGCGATTGCTGCATGGAGCTAGCCGGCGGGAGGGAGCCGGGGACGCAGCAGGGCCTCCGCGAACGCCCCAGAAGCGTAGGGCGCGATCCCCCGCTCGGCGCCGCAATTCTCACGGCTCCCTCTGCCCTCTACCCACCCCCCTCCCCTCTGCTCTCCGTCCCCACCCCCACCCGGCCCTCTCTGCCGCTGCAGGTCCGCGCACGAGGAAGCTGAAGAAGAAGAAGAACGAGAAGGAGGACAAGCGGCCGCGGACGGCGTTCACGGCCGAGCAGCTGCAGAGACTCAAGGCGGAGTTCCAGGCGAACCGCTACATCACGGAGCAGCGGCGGCAGACCCTGGCCCAGGAGCTCAGCCTCAACGAGTCCCAGATCAAGATCTGGTTCCAGAACAAGCGCGCCAAGATCAAGAAAGCCACGGGCATCAAGAATGGCCTGGCGCTGCACCTCATGGCGCAGGGACTATACAACCACTCGACCACCACGGTCCAGGACAAAGACGAGAGCGAGTAGCCGCCGCCGGCTGGGGCCGCGCGGTCAGGCCGCCGCGCCCGCGCCCCCTCCTGGCACGGACACCGCCGCCGTCACCGCCACCGCCGCCTTGCCGGCCCCCACGCCGGGGGAGAAAGAATCCGCGCACAGGAGGGAGGGAGCAACAGGGAAGAGAGAGAGAGAGAGAGAGAGAGAGAGAGAGAGACAGAGAGAGAGAGTTTCTCAGAATGGAGAGTCACGTTTGAACGACACATTTTTAAAAAGGGAGAAGGACTCGGACAGGTGCTATCGAAAAATAAGATCTATTCTCTATTCACGGTATAAGGGGCGAAACTGCGAACTCCTTAAAGCTCTATCTAGCCAAACCGCTTACGACCTTGTATATATTTAATTTCAGGTAAGGAAAAAGAAATATGTGTAGCGATCTCTATTTGCTGGACTTTTTATTAATCTCCTTTATTATTATTGTTATAATTATTATAATTATTATAATTATTTTATCCCCCACCTCCGCCTGGCTGCCCCCGGCCCGGTTTCGTTTTCGTTGCCTTTTTCTTTTGAATGTTGTTGCTTTTCCGGTGCCTCCCGCCCCGCATCGCTGGCCCTCGTTTCTCTGGGACTTTTCTTTGTGTGCGTGAGAGTGTGTTTCCTCGCGTGTCCGCCCTTCTCCCCTCCCCCACCTCCCAAGCCCCCATCTGTCGGTCTGTCTGTCCTGCCCCCCCTTTCGTTTTCCGGAGACTTGTTGAGATATACGACCCCACAGACTGCGAGACTGAACCGCCGCTACAAGCCAAAGATTTTATTATGTTCAGAAACCTGTAGTCTGAAATAAAGTGTACACTGTGCTCACGAGCCGCTGGCGGCCCTCCTCCTTGCGGGGTCGGGGAGGGCGCGGGCGCGGGGCTCGGAGGGCCCGGCGCTCCCGCGCGCACAGCGCGCACACTGGGCGGCCGGGCCGGCCTGCCGACCAGCGCGCACAACGAAACCCGGAGGCAAGGCGGGCGCGCGGCGCTAGAGGCGGCCCAGATCCGCGTAGGTCCGGCTCTGGAGGGTCTGGAGGGTCCGGAGGCCCACGCCTGGTCTCCCGATTGCGTACAAAGGAGCCGAAAGGCGAAACCTCGGTCCTCCCTCCGGAAACACTGCCGGGGCTGTCGGGCCGCTGCCGGAGCGGGGCCACGACCAGCCTGGTATGGGCCTCCTCTTGTTCAACCTGCTCTGCCTCCTCGCTTCGGCCTGCACCTTTCCCTTTTCTTTCCTTCCTTCCCCCACCCACAGCCTGGTGCGGGTTTTGCCTGACGGGATCCCCTTCGGAAGCAGAAGGCCTTTCCCAGGCGTGTCAGTGAGGGGCTGCCCCCAGTTATGAGCTTGGCCTCTGGGCCTGGCCTCCCTGCCGCCTGGATGTCACCGCTTAGTTAGGAGAAACGATTCCGTAGGCGAAGCGTCGGGTCTCCGGGCGGCACCCCTCTCTCAGCCGTGGATCTCATGGTCTCCCACAGCCCAGGGACAGGAGGCCCAGATCCACGCTGCTGGGATCGCTTTGAGCCTGACTCCCAAGTGGGCAAAAAGCCTGCCTGTCCAGACCCCAGACCTTAGCGGGGTCACTCTCAGAATGCCAACAAAGGCTTGCTTCCTGACTGAGGGGGGTGCAGACACTAGCCTCCAGGACCCTTAGGACATGTGGATTTCCCAGAGGGAAATATCTGTACTCTTGCCCCTGCCCCCCCAAGCCTATCCTCCTGGGCAGGCACTGGGCCCCCTATATTCAGAGAGTAGGAGAGGGAACCAAGGGCCGGCCCCTCCTCAAGCGGTATAATCTTTTTGTCAGAGTTTGTGTTTTTAATAATAAATTCTCCTTTCCTCCTTCCTTTCTGTCTTCTCAAATACGTGTGTATGTACCAGCATGTGTGTGGCAAGATATATTGGTGACCTGGCAAACTTGTGTGCATATGTGACCATGTGCAAGTTTAGGTGCATCTCTTAGTACCTACCTGGTCCTGTGTGTCCCTGCATGTGCGAGTATGGTGCTCGCTGGGTGTTTGTGGCTCTGTAACTGGATGCACACTTGGATGTTTGTGAGCTCACGGTGTGTGTTCATTTGTGTTTGCACACCCGAATGCTCTCAGGTGTGCTGGTGGGGCTTAGGTATGCGCATGGGAGTTCTGTTTCTGTGTTCCTCCCCTGGGGTTCTTTCCTGTTGTTTTTGCAGGATTGATTTTGTGAGAAGGGAGAATGGCTAGCCGTTCTGCCCTTTTCCTTGAAAAACTTGCTGCTGATTTGGGCCTACATCTGAGGAGGTGGCCGTGCTTACTAGGCTCCAAGTCCTTGCTCAAGGATTTGGGGACCTGAGGTTCAGTGGCCTGGAGTTGGAGAGTAGATGTGGTGTTGCCATGGATTCCAACTTTGTTGCAGTCTTTACCTCCTTCATGCTTTCTTGGGGTGTGTAGACTGATCTCTGCACATAATGGGGGCTCAATCAATCCTTGAGTGAAGAATGGGAAGGAGAGGCCTGGGGTGGCCCGTGTGAATGGTTTCCTGAGGGTTAGAAGTACCTCCTTTGCCTTCCTTGGTGGGGAAGCGGGCCTGGGGTCTTCAGACTTCCCAGGGCTTTGGGTTAGAGAGTCTGAGACTTGGAGCCCAGGGTCCTTCTCCTCTCATCCAGGTAGCTCAGAACATCTAGCCAAATCCAGATGTGGTGTTTGGGGGGCCCTGCTCTGTAGAGAACCTTATCCTTCGAGTGCCCAGAAACGGGGCTACCCTTTCTTTGCCCTTCTTTCATGGAGGCCCTTGGGGTCCCTAAGCCCCTTCAAGACCACCAGATCTAGCGGCTGGGGTAGAGGCCAATGCAAGCAGCAATTCCAGAAACTATCCTGTTCCTTAAGGCACCTCTTTAGTGCTCTCAGGAGGTCAAAGCTGAGGGCTCTTCCCCTTAACCCTGGGGGAAGGGGAGGAGGTGGTTACCCCTCCCCAGGATCGCAGTAGTAAAGTGTATAGATGGGTTATTATTATGTAATTTGGTTTCTTGCCCATATCTCCTGTTATCTTCCAGTCGTGATGGGCACAGAGAATTTTCTTTGTCCAGTGGAGGAAACTGAAGCTCCGAGGATGTAAATATTTGGTCCATGACTTGTCTGTGGCCGTGTGTCTTTTTCTGTGTCTATCTACTCTTCGCACCTGCGTTTACCTCAGGCATCTGGCCAAGGCCCTGACTTGTCCCACCTTCGTGCTTTCCTCCATCCTCATTTTCCTTTCTTCCTGATTGGGGCTGACGAGGGAGGAAGAGGACTCTGATCTGATCTCTTTCTTCTTCCCCCCTCTAAAAAAAAGAAAGTGATAATAATCATAAACAGGCATTGATTTCTCTGATTTATGGCTCTGGCTTAGTGAGCCGCCTGCGTATTAAAGTCTGAGGTTGCATCGAAATAAATACTGGAGTGTGCGATCGCAACTTCCTCATTTTCTACCTTTTTAAAAAAAATGATCGGATTGAACCATAAACTTAAATCTTCCTCAGCCCAGAAGGAAATACACACTAGCCGAGTCTAAACAGTATTGATCCCTGGCTCTCTCTGAGGGCAAAGGTCCCTGTTTTCTTGCTCAGAAGTCTTGTTCCTTCAGTAGGGTCAGGGGGAGGCTGCGGATGGAGGAGGGGATATTTGGGTGTGTGGGGCTGCCTTGTGTGTCTGGGCAAGCTTCTATTTTGGGGGTTGTACTGTGTGTGTGTGTGTGTGTGTGTGTGTGTGTGTGTGTGTGTGTGTGTGTGTGTTTGGGTATTTGTATAGGGACGTTATTGAGTATATTTGTTTAGACTTGGGAGGCGAAGTGTGTGTTTGGGGTATACGGATGCCAGTATTGACTATCTGGTGTTTTTGAGTGTGTGCTTGTGTGCCCAGTTCTCCAGCCCCCTTGGCTGGGTTTCCCAGGGCACAGAGAATGAATGAATGGTCTGCTAGCCTGCCCCATACTTGGCCCCCCGCCCCCCAACCCTGTGACCGGTGGGATATCCCCAGGGAGGTCACTGTGTCTTAGTCTCTCCCCACCACAGCATGCTGCTATCCCCCATCCAATGCCCTCAGTAAAAGTCCTGTTTGTAGGGGCAGGGATGAGCCTTGGCTGACTCCTGGAGGCCAGAGGCCAAGGCCAGGGTTGGAGAGGCCCTGGTCCAATTTCTTATCCTGTGTCCCAGTGTCCACTGTGTTTCTCTAGCCTACTCATCCGTCCCTCCAATGGTTAGTCTAGATTTTCCTTTCTGTGTTGGAGAAAACACATTCCTCAGGTAATATAGGCTGCCTTCCACTAAGCGCAGGGGGGCAGGAGGGGCAGGGAGCCCCCCCCCCCCCCCGCAGCAGCCCTCCCTTAGCTTTGCCTCATCTCTCCATGGGGAGGTGGCAGCATATCCTCCCCTCCCCTCCCGTGCCCTCCCCACCCTCCCCACCAGAGAACTTGTCCTTCTTTCACTTTGGACTCAGGTGAGAAGGCTACACTCCTGTGGCAACTTGCAAGAAGGACAGGGCTGGGGACTCTGCCAACCCCCCTCCTCCCCCAAATGCTTTAGGCCAGTCTTTTAATGAAGTCCTATTGTTGGAGGGGGTCCTCAGGGAGTCTTGAATCAAAAGGTTTCATTGCACAGGCAGGGGTGGGGGAGTTAGGGGAGTTGGGGGTTGGGGGAGTGTGGAGGAGGGGTGGGGGGGAAGTCCTGAGAGAGCAAGTACCTCTTTCAAAAGCACACAGCAAGTGAGAGGAAACCTCTGCCCCCTTCCCTCCCCCCCTTTCCTCTGAGTCCCGTGTTCTTGCCAGTGTGTCACTGAGTGGGGAGTGTTGGTGCACAAACGGCCGCGCAGCATACGTGCACATGCTTCTGCACACAACACAGCATGAGCATCCATTTGTCTCTGCGTATACATGCGTATGTGTGTAAAATACACACCTGTATACCAAAAAACATCAGTGGACTGATGTATAGAGCTGTGTTCCCAGCACGCACAGGGACGTTGACGGTGTGGAAGCTTCCAGCACACGTTCATGCATGGTCCAGGAGTGCACATACCGCTGTCCGGTACACATGTGCATGCTCCAGCTCTTGCACTTCACACCTAGCCTGTCACAGGGACAGGGAGTCGTTTCCACGCCCAGACTGCCTGCCCCTTCCATGGAGGACCCCAAGGAGAACTGGGAGTGGGGGTAGGGAGGTGGGTGGGTTGGTTGGGTGGGGGCCAGGAAGGCTGGAGTCCAGGCAGCCCCTTCTCTCTGCCAGGAGGCAGCTGGGGCCGGATGACTCTGGGCTCAGATACAAGGCACCCTTAGTACAGCTCTCTCCATTCTCACAGTGTCCCCTGCACCTTCCCATCTCCTGGGGGAATATCGCAGGCTGCAGGCAGGAGGGTTTCGGAAAGCAGACTTTTCCGAGAGCTTGGGCAGTCCTGGGCCCCACTGGTCCTTGAATTGTCTTCTAAACGCAATCTGTCCCTGGCTGAGGTGTCCCTCTGGAGATGGGACTCTGAAATTCTCTCCACAGATGTGGGAGTGGGTCGCTTTGGGGACATTTGGGAAGGTTTCAGGCTCAGCAAAGGAAGACACCAGGTATAGGTGAGTCTGTAAAAAGCAAGATTTACTGTGGATGTGTAGGTATACACACCTTATCCTGGACTGAGAACTGGGATTTTCCCCTCCCGACTGGGCTGTTGGCAGCAGGACTGAGGTGGGATGGAGGGGTGGGATGGGAGGAGGGGGTAGGGGTGTTGTGTAGAGGAGGTGATGGGCACTAGCACCCCACTTCCTTACCTCTGCTGGGATGGGTAAAGCACAAGCAAGCACTCAGGGACTAACGGCTACCAGCAGCTTCCTCTCTGGCTCCACCACCACTCAAGCACTCCAGTGGGTGTATGGAAGCCCCCTCAGGGGAGAACTCATCCTCCCAGAGGCCTGAAGACAGGCGCCAGAGGAACATAGTTACAGCACAGAGGGGAGGGAGATCCCTGTGGGCAAGGTGGAAAGAGCCCCAGGAAGAGAGAGACCCATGCGTATTTAAAATGTGGCCACCGGGCCTAGATCCCTGACAGAGACCCACAAACTCTGCAGAGAGACTCATAGTTCTGCCGTCTGATAAAGCCCACACAGTGGGAATCTGGACCCTAGAGCTGGGCTACTGCCTGGCGGCCTCCTCCTCCGGCTGGGGAGAAGCAACCTTTAATAGTTGCAATGCTGGCCAAGCTGAAGGTAACATATAGGCTGAAGAAAACAAAGCAAGTCCCAGAAACCCCCTCCGCAGAGCTCTCCCCATCCTCTCCCCTTCACTTCCACGAGCGGGGACTTGTCCAGGGGACAGGACGAAGACGATTCAGAAGACACTTCCAGAAATTTAAAATGAATAATAACATAAGTCTTATTTACTTGCTAGCTCACACTGCTAACTATTGGACATCATTTGCTTCATTCAACCTTACACACTTCTTTGAGTGGGATGTTAACATCCCCATTTTACAGATGAGAAAAGTGAGATCCAGGGCCGTCCAGCCACGGTCACACCCAACCACATTAAACCTTACACTGTACTAATGCATCGGAAACCGCCAGGCTGACTCGCCTTGGCACGGTGCGCAGAACCACGTCTCCACCATACGGTAGGGAGAGGCGCAGACTCGGGTTCAGGGCTAGTGTCTCTGTCTTTTGGAATCTCAAGAAGGAGTGGCCCTTACCCCCCGCCTCCGACCTTATACGTCCCCCTCAAGATGGTAAGGCAGGGCTGAATTCCTGCTCTCAACTCCATTCCACCCGGGTCTTGGATGCAGTTCCTGGGGGTTCCGTCTCTTCCCCATTCAGAGGACCCCCGCCCTCCACAATCAGCGGTGTCGGCCTCCCTCCTTACTCTCCCACCTGCGCCCAGGCCGGTGGGCAGAAGCGTTCCGCCCCAGCCGGGAGACTCCGACTTTGGCCTTGTTCCAGCCCAGCCCAGCCTGGCAGTCAGCTCCCTGCCCAGAGGGCACTTCGCAGATGCACTTCCGGTCAGCGCGACCCAGGCCGCAGGTCCTGACCGCCCGGAGCCCCCTCGGTCGAGTGGCTTGTTGGGGATGGGGACGCATCCGGGGCTTGCGCTCCCTCCGGGTACCGCGAAACCCCATTTCTGTTCTCCGGGCTCGGGTTGCTTGGGGACGCGAAGAGAAGGGCCACCCCGGCCCAGTCCTCGCGCCCCACCTCCTAGCAGGCCACGGGGACTCGCGCTCAGGCCGCAGTCTCTCCCCCGCCCCCCTGGGTTCTCCCGAGCGACTGTTCTTTGTGCAGTTTCGATTTGCGTCTGGGCCGGGTTCGCGTTTCTTTCTGTCATTTTCTATGGGCTTCCCAACCCCTGAGTTCCTTCCTCCACGTCCTCTGCTCCGAGGTTTCCGTTTTCCGCTCCGGAGGCCATCCTCCTGCGGCCAACCTCCCCGACCGCTGGACTCGGTCTCCGCTGCGAGTGTGCCCGGGGTCCTTTGGGCTCCCCGCCTTCCGTCTCTCCTCTCCCCGGGGGCCCAGCTCCCCAGTTTGCTCCCCGCTGCTCCGAGAAAGGCTGGTGTGTCCCGACCTTCCTGTTCCCCATCCCCAGGCGTGAGGGACCAGCGCTGACCTTGGAGGGGGCCACGCTGCCCCTAGGGGTTCTCCAGTCATCCCTGCCCCTCCCTGACTCGGTGGCTCCCAAGTCGTGGCCTCCGGTGGCTGGGGGTGGGGTGGGCGGTGGGGGCGGCGCCCTTCCCCAGGCAGTAACGCGCAGCGGCTTGCAGTCTTGGCTGCACACGCCGTGGCTCAGAGCGGCCCGGCCTGGGGTCAAACCAGGAAGGACCTCAAGGCTGGGAGATCCGACTTTTATTTATGTTGCTTCAACTTGTCCCGAGCGTTAGACGAGGAGCGCTCGCGCGCACACACCGCGGGGAGTCCAAGTCCTCGCTGGCTCGACCTGCCGGCTCAGCGCCCCGGACGCACCCTTGGCCGCCCGAAGGCCCTGGCGTCAGAGGGCTCGGCCGAGGCCGCCTCCGAGCGTGGTTGGGGAGGACCTGGCCCCAGAAGGGCCGCCAGCTGAATTTTCCCGGACTAGGTGAGCGCCTTTCGAAATCCCCCATGCGGGATCCTTTTTTGGGCAGAGAAAAAGTTGCAGTAGCAGCCCAACTCCCTGCGGCCCCTCGGTCAATAAAGCCGGCACCTTCAGGGCTTAGACATTTGCCCACCTTCTCTTCTCCTTTTCTGGAGATAATTTGGCCAAGTCGCTTGCCTGTGCACAGCTGTGGTTTCCCGCTCGGGTTCACTGTTGACTTGGAATTTTTTGAAAACCAGCGGCGCCAAGTTGCCCCCGCTCTGCGTCTTCTCTGGGCTGGGCGTCGCCCGGGCCCTGCAGAGCATCCAGTAGGGCCAGGCCCGGCAAAAAGGGCTCGAGAGAGGCCTAGCTGGGAAGCCATCCTTGGATCCTTTGCTGATTTCCTAAGCCTGTTCCCCCGCCTGCAGATTGAGCTCTGGCCTTCACCGCTGGCCTCCTCACTTCGGGCTCCTTCCCAGTGCTGTGTCCTCATTGGTCGGAAGCCCTGGGGAGTGGGGGTGTAGATACCCCAGAGAGGGCCAGGAGACCCAGTTCCCCTCTCCTCAGGCCTTGAATTCTTTATCTATTGCCTAAAATGCCCTAGCAGGGCCGATCTCACTGGTGGTGCATATCTAGTATTGTCAGTTTGGCAATGGTTGGGAAGTGAGGTACCCCTCACCCCCCAGGTGCTGGGTGAGTGTTGGGGGAGAGGGAGTTTGAAGTATATAGTCCTCCCGAGGTCACTTTTGAGTTCGGTTGGGGAATAAACCTTTTGGGCCTCTCTGACCCAGCAGGACCTGGGAGTGTGGAGTGGGGAAAGGAGGTACTGTGTTCTGTGCACCCCGAGTGCAAACTTTGGCCCCTGACAGAAGCAACCACCAAGTGAAAGTAACCAGAGAGACACCCCCTCAACTGACATTCTGCACAAAGTGCCAGGCCACTGCTCCCAGTGGTGGCCCTGGCAAAGCGGAGGTCTCCATTGAATCTGCTCATTTGCCTTTCTTAGGGAGGATGGAGTCTGGATCCCTGCCCCCACTAGGCTCCCGCACCCCCTCAGTTACCCCAGGGAGCTCTGTTTGTACCACTGCCTTCCTCCTAGAAAAGCTGCCCGCCTTTGGATTTGGCCCACCAATCCAAGCATTTCCAGACCTGCCTGGCTAGACGCCTCTTCAGGCTGGCCGACCCTCCCTCCAGCTTCCCCGGGGTGGGGTGGGGGAGGCCCTCTTCTCCCCTAGAGACCCTCCAGAGCTAGAGTGCTGATGATCATTACTTTAAATTAAAAGTCCCTTTTTTCCCTTTCCGTCTAAGCCCCAACTTAGTTTCAGAGAATGAAGCGTGAAAGCTCTTTTATGGAGATTACCGATGCTTCATTTATTCCCGCAAATGGCAAACACAGCCCGGGAAAAACCGAGCGAGCGAGCTCCTTGTCTCGGATCCTCAGCCGTCTCCGTGTTCACAAGCTCACTTGGCTGTGAGAGGCGTTGTCGGGGAAAGCCCCTGCAGTGGGCTTACCTGGGGAAGGGACTCGCTGCTTTGCTGGGTCTGTGACACCAGTCACCTGCGGCATGGGATGAAGACCTGGCCCCAAGCCCTTGACTTGCAAGCTGAGAAATTTGGGACCAGGGAGGGTAGGGGTGGGGTGTCCAGGGTGTTTTCCCTGAGGATCTGTGAGGAATTGAATTTATGTGTGAGCAGTAGATGCTGGTTACACCCCGCTGCTGCATGTCCCTTTCATTTCCTATTTATAGTGGAATTTGGGGTGCACTGCAGGACAGACTCAGGAGACCCATGGGCCACTTCCTGGCCTCATTCTCATTCCAACCCTGCACCAGCCTTTGTGACCTTCTCCATGTTTGGTCAAGTGGCTATGTCCATAGTGACAGCTCTCTGTCCACAGCCCCACGGGCAGGCAGTTCCTTCCGGCAAGGGTGGGCCATTTTGGAAATGGATCCAGAGCCTTTTAACCTTTGATATACACACCTCACTTGGTGACCTGGTGGTTGTGTCCTCCACAGTCAGGAAACCTTTGGGCATTTCACAATGGACAGTTGGAAGGAAGTAAAATGGCCTCCAGGAGAAAAATGACAGAGGGTTCTTATTCTTTGGAGACAGAGCAGGAAAGTTTGAAGAGGGAAAAGTATATGCTTCTCAAAGGAGAATTTCCCGAGTTCAGGCTTAAATTCCTTTGTGACACTGTGTTATTAACTCCAACACGGTGTTGTCTCCACATTCCGGCCAGCCCACGCTGGGAGCCCCTCTAACACAAAAGCTATTGTTTGGGGGGGGGTGTGGATAACCAGGAGGGGCCCCACAGCCCTTCTTCCTCTCACCTTACAAGGCTCACAGGTTGCAGGGAAAGCGAAAGTGCAAGTGCGGCTTTTGTTTTAGAGGTGGCCTGTTTTTGTTTGTTTTTTAAACAAAAAACACTTTGCAAGTGTGAGAGTGAGATTTGTCCTCTGATGTCAGTGGACCAGGCTGAAAACACTGTGGTTTCCCTTATTGTATAGTTGGTGACTTGTCTGTAGCCTACAAGAGACTCAGGCCTATGCAGGTTCCTTTTTTGCCCTTCACATGGGAGGACTTTTCCACCACAGAGGCCCTCCGTTGCCAGGAGGGGCAGCTGGAAATGGATCTGGGAGCCAGGTCACCCCACAGAGTCTGTGAAGGAAGGTGAGGCTCCCTAGGTGGGGGGAAGGGAGGGTGCCACTTGAAATACACGTGAACACCTGTTCCCCTGAGTGGGAAAGGAGGAAAGAGGGCTTGTGGCTTGCACGAACAGTTGCCAACTCTCACTAATTACTCAGTCACTTCAATGTGAAAGCAAACACCAAAATGCTCTACTGCCCATTCTGGATTAATAATGGCCTGCAAAATTAGATGAGGAGGGGGACGCAGAGAGAGTTGAGGGGTTCAGGAGTATTCAACCCTTATTTCAAATCTAGAGGGGCTTTTTGGGGTGTTTTGGTTTCCTACCTATCACCCCTCTCACTCCGCCCACCCCGGAAAATGCCTGAGGTGGTGGTCAGTAAATTAAAAACTTAAAACAAAAGGTGTTCCTTAGTGAACAGAGGTCAGGGTTTAATGATGACAAACATGACACACATGCTGTGTCCTAATCAAGTGTTCGATCACTCGGCCTGACCTAACCTGAGTGTCTTTGGGATACCCACGTGGGCACCAGCGGGAAGGGTTCCTTATGGCCCATGTGCCCGTGGGGGTGCGGTACAGCCCAGATTTTCAGATCAGCCAAATGGGCTCCTGAAGGCTCTGCCCAGGCGTTTGGCATAGTGTAAACATCATCGGAGCCCATCTCCTCACTTCAGGAATGTCAGAGACAATCCTTCTGGGACCTTTTTTGGTTGGTTAAGTCAGCTGAACTTACGATCCGTGGACTAGAAGACAAAAGTCAGGTTGAGGGGCACCTACCTTAGTGTAGGACATACACAGCTTCAGGAAGAGAAACGATTGCTTCCCTACGCCTACCACAGGGAATCTGTTGAAGTGAGTGGACTATGACACGGATTTACAGAATGTAGAGGTTAATGTTTGCCTTTCCTTGATACGTTTCCTTCTTATCCTTAGGTGCTCTCGATACATGTGCCGCGTTTTGGATGGGTGTTTCTGGGAATGGTGTTTGTACAGAGCAGTCTCAGGCAGCTCTTAGAAGTGAGGCCTTGAGGGCTGGGATGCAGGGTGAATTTGCGTTCCTGGTCGTCAGGTGTAGTAGATGAAGCCGGAAGGGCATGAGGGAAATGGCTCCCAGGGCTACTTCTGGGTATGTTCTTCAGAGTTATTATGAAGGAAAGTACCTTCTTCACCAGAAATATCACTTTTCTGAATGGGCAAAACTTGGGCAGAAATTTGAAACATCTTACTGGGGCCATTTTTATGTTTAATAGCTTGTGGTGAGTTTCTCATTGCAGGCCTCATCCTTGAAGTGTACATTCTTGGAATTCTAGGGCTCTTTCTGGGATTCTTTTGGGCACAGCCTATACACATAAACTGGTTTGAGTAAATACGACACAGTGATGTACGAGTTGGTGAAAGTCAAACAAACAGCAGTGTGGCTCTTTACACGGCTTTCCTCACCTTGCCCAGAGCAGACTGTGAATGGGAGAGCACACCTGTGGCCAGGCTTTCTCCAAAGTGTACCATGTGCCCCCAACTTCCTAGAGTGTAATAGGGCGTAGGTAGGGGACAGACTGAGGGGGGTGACTGGCACTCCAGAATGAATTCCCTTTTGAGATCAAGCGAATTTACCCTTAGTAAATACCTTTCATAAAGTTGGAGGATGTTGAATCCCAGGGAGAGGAATCAAGAGCTGGCCTTTGAACTGAAAAATGACTCATGTCTCATTGGTGTTCAGGTTTGGAACTCAAATCCTAGGCCCTTGATAAGTGTGTGTGTGTGTGTGTGTGTGTGTTTCCTCCAAGAGAACGGTACCTACATAAAGGTTGTATTTGAACTACTTCAACTTAAAATAAACTCCCTTTTGGTTTCTTATTAATTTCTACAGTTAAAGACCTTATAAAAGAGAGGGTTCTGTGTATTTTTCCTTGGGAACCCTAGACAGAGCCCTGTCAGCCTCTCCAAGAGTCACGAATTTAATTTGCACAGAGGTGGGGTATGCCAACGACCAAGCAGAGTAAGTTCCAGAATCACCCGGGATCAAGATGCAAAAAACCTCCTCAGATGATCGGATTCCTTATCTTTGGCACCGAGACTGGGTCACCACAATCCCTGCACTGTTTTTCTACACTTACCCAAAATCTCATCTCTGACATTCCAATAGGCAGATGCCAGGACAAAAAGGGAAGTTAATGCTGCTGTTTGTCCATTGAGTCTGTCGTGTCTTTATTTTCCTGTTTGGGAGGGAGCGAAGAGATTACGGGAGGAGAGGATTTCTGGGCATCTCTAACAGTAGACCTACGGCAGATCTTTTTTTTTTTAAATGGAGTTTTCCATTTAATAAATAAAACTGCACATGCCAATCTGGGAAATGTGACGTGTATTTGAGTGGATAAAAGATTTATGAGGAACCAAATCAGGGGACGGGTTGGATGCAGTTTCCTTCGGCTTCTAAAGTCACATTCCAAGGAAGGCAGGTCTCTCTTCTCAGGTAACTCAGCCTCAGAGGCCTTCATGAAGGGGGAGGAGCCGGCCAGACTCCTGGGCCCCGTGGGTCATTTTTGTCTTCGAAGTGCCTGTCCTTACTCCCCAGTTGATGTGGTAGGAAATGCCAACAATGACTTGATTGGGAAAGGAGTAGGGGGTGCCCTTGAGCTTTGGGCACTCCATTTGGACCGTCTTTTTTCTATCACTCCGTGTGTCTGAATGATGGGGCTTTCTATCTGGAAGAGAATTATTTTCGTGCACAATTGTCTGTCCCGCTAGGAAAGTTATGGCTGCCCTATAAAAGGGGACTGCCGGTCTCCCTTTGTCCTAGGTTGGGAAGGCCTCCTGGTCAATAAATACATATTAATCATGTAAAAGGATTGACATGCAAATGAAGGACACCATTGACAAACCCTGGATGGAAGAGGAGAAGCCCTCTGCAGCTGTGGTCCGGGCTGGAGGAAGCCAGGGTCGCACCAGGCTCTTAGCTGGGTGTTTTCTAGAAGGTTAAACCCCCTTTTCCAATAATTATGTGAAAGAGTTAATTGAACTGGAGATCGCTTTAGGATCTTTTGCTTGCATCCTTCTTAGCTCTGCCAAATCTCCAGGTTTTTTTGTTTTTGTTTCTGTTTTTGTTTTTGTTTTTGAATTTGAGTCTGGCAGTAGGCAGCCACCCTTTGGATCGCTGTGTCTCTGGGCGCAACTGGAAGTCTCCAAAGGTACTTTTTGTTCTTCTGATCAAAGAAAAGTTGAACCAAACAGAGACGCGGTTAAAAGCTTAACTGAATTTTTTGAGGAATGCTTGATATTACAGGAATAATTATTAGTTGCCATGATGAGTGACTGCTTAAAAGAGCGTGCTGTACCTTGCTGAAGCTTTCTTTACAGAGCAAAAAAGACACTTCAAAATAGACTTGGTGTATGCAGGACTAAGCTTTGATTCCGATTCTTTAATGTGCATGACACCTGTGGGTTTGTTATAGTCCACAGTGATTTTTAGGATACATGGGACCACTGCAGAATATGACTCGGTGTCAGGATACATACAGAATATCTTTTGCTCTAACAACAGAACAAAATACAGAGTTACATATTCCTAGCAGATCTTTGAGGTGAATATCATTGCTTTATCTATTATGAATTATGAGACTCTAAGAAATGATTTTAACTCCTCTGGTAGACTAAGTTATTATATATCCTGAAATAGAAGTGAAGAGTGTGTGAGGAAAGGGATGGTCTAACTTTGATTTTCCTCCTTGAGGGGTGCGGGATGTGTAAAAGGTCGGCAATTGGAATTTACCTGATTTAGGCTCAGAGGTATGCCCATAGGCACTTGTCAGCTAAAATGCATGCATTCGGAAACTTTGAAATTGGACCATGAAACAAATTTTAAAGATATTCCCGCTTAGGCCATAGGTGTCAAAACAGGCGTTGGTTGGTAAAGACTGTGGATGTCTGGGAGCCCTGAGAAGAGTCACTGTGTACTGGCATATACATGGGCCTGGTGGCTGTCTTTCTTTTGTGGTCTGTGTCTAATCTTATCGAATGCTCTGCAACTGAGTAACACATCTCGCAACACCAACTGGAGGAAACAAGTGGGAATAGAAATGGTCTTGCTCTCTAGGTATGAAGCACCAACCTGGATGTCTCGTGGATTAAATATATCTGAGGATGTCTCTGGGTGCAGGACGTGGGGGGTGAACCCAGCTCTTTCTGTATTTGAGGGCTATATTAGCACTGACCAGGATATTGACTTGTCAAAACATTTGCATTTTCCCTGTAAGTAAATTCATGAAAATGTTTTTCGGCGGGGCTCGCTGGTTCTGAAAATCCACACCTAGTTTAACACCAAGCCCTAAGTCTTCCCAGTTCTCGCTATGGACGCATTATGCTCAACACCCTTTGCTAATGTTTATCTAGATTCTGGAAGAATCAAATGTTACCTAGAATTCAAACCGAGCAAACATGTTGTCTGTTGCATTACTGCGCGCGTGTGTGTGTTTGTATGTCTGTAAAGGAGAAAAGTAGCTACCGCCAGAGATAAATTATTTAGCATGATTTTTCCTGTATTGTGGAGAGGCAGGCTGAGCCTCAATTTTTGGATTATGATTTGTATTATGAAATGCTTATCAAATGTTTTCCAAAGATTAGTTTAATTTTAATTAAATAAACCTTTCTCAAGAGGAGGCTCCCAACTATTTCTTGTACCCAGAGGCTAACGTGCTTGTTGGTTTTAATTATTTTCTGCTGTTACCCAAACTGCTTTGGGTACTCCTGCCCAATTAAATCAAAGGCGCAGTTTCCTTATACACAATATGTTTAATATTTAATTTTAATTAAATTAATTAAATTGTTTATTTAATTTTATGTACATTATTGTGCACGGAATGATGCAAAATTCATGATAGTAAGAATCAGCGTAAGGAGGTGAGTCAGAGAGCACTCGAACAAGCTAATTACAGAGCTTAGAGGAAAACTTCCCCTTCATGTGCAGGGAAACAGGCTTCCAGAACCTGAACCTTCTCTTACAGCGGCCCATGACCAGCAGCCCCCTCGGATGTGGGTGTGTTGGCCTCTTTCATCCTCTAGAGCTTGCCTTGCACTTGGAGGCAGCCGCTCGGCCGAGGAAAGACTGCGCGCAGGCATGTTGTCACGGCTCACGCCCCAGTGACATTTCCTACTTTGCTAAACAGGGAGCCGCTGGCCCAGCGCTTCTGGAAGGGACCATTTTCTCCCAAAGACACAGGCAAACACTTCCAGTAATGTCTTCCCACTCGGAAAGGGCCCATTCTACTGGCTTTGAGCGGCCAAATCCAGGCCAGGGCTTAGAACCGTGACGGTTTGGCAGAGGGGTCCCCTTATAATGGGGAGCAGCTCCTTTTCAGGGAGGGGGTCATTGGCTTGGCTCTGTTTCCATTACGGTTTGCATCTTCAGGGCATAGTTTTTTTCCAGGAGTGTTTTCGTCTACACCATGTGAGCCTTAACTGTCTCCCACTAGAGTGTTTTGCTCCCAGGAAATCTCGTTTTCACAGACACAGGAAACAGACACCCCAGATTTCTCTCATTGGAGTGGGGTCTCAACGAAGGGGGCCTGGTATAAAAAGTTTGACGTGCCTAGGTTAACAGAGCCCACTGAATTTTGAGGCCTTTTATGATCTCTCTTCCTGATTTCCCTGACTTACAAATAATGACATTACCACCATCGTGGCCGGGCGCTTGGGGCACCTGAGCCAAATTTCCCAAACTTGACCTCACGAAGGAACGCGCTCTCGAAACGTCTTCTAACTTTAGAGTTTTGCACATCTGGGTCTTGGGGAACTATGTTTATACAATTCATCACGCTATACTTTTTTTGTTGTTGTTGGGGGGGGTGGGTAGTTTCTTTCTGGGAGCCTTCTGCTTATTGAGACTTGTTAACTGAATTTAGTGAAATATAACCTTTAACGTGATTAGCTCAGCCACTGGGAGAAAAAAAAGGAGACGAGAAAACAAATGGAAAGAAGGAAGAAAGACAGCGAGAAAGGAAAAAGAGAGAGAATTAGAACCCTTCGATGAATCTGTTTCTGTTCTTACCAGCCACCTTCCTTGAGGACGGGGTGCTGAAAATCAACTCCCTTTCTCTTTGTTGTGGTTTTTTGTTTGCTTCCCCCCCACCCCCAAGGCTGGTTTTGTTTCAGTAGATTAAATATTATCATAAAAGTAGCTGCTGATGCAGTAAATTAAAAATCAAGTTGTGGAATATTTTGCAAAAGCCTTGTTATATCTACGACACTTCCCCAGTTGAGGCAAGCATTCATGGTAAATGCAAAGCATTTGTCAGGATGAATTTTTGCCTCGCATAAGGGTCTGGACAATACTGAGAAGCACAATTAGCCCGGATGGAAAACAAAAGTGTAAAAAAGAGTAAACAAAGTAAAAAAGTGAGTTTAGAAGAAATTAGCATTGGCTCCCTGGCATAGGAAAAATAATTTTCTTACTCTCCCTTTATGCTACACATCTGTAAGTTTAAAACGATTTTTAGTAAAAACACAAACCCGTGTAGTTGCAGGAAATGTATTGGAGGACAGATGCAATCGAATTTGCGGGACACTGCTGTGTCACCACGTTTAGCATCAAATTATGAATTAAACAAGAAGAATGAATAACAAATTAGGATTCGCCTAAGCTTAGCTTTGTGCAGTGGGACAATGAAAATTTATTTGAATTCTCTTCCTTGATGAGGTTACAGATTTTCTCCCAACAGAAGATACCCATTAATGCTGTGGAGACAATTATTAGGAGTTCATTTTCGGTGCACATTTTAGAAACCTTTTCATGGAGGCAGGAAACTCCTCTGCAGGTTTCGATGTTTAGAAAAACCCCTGCCCTGTGTAAGTTTTCCTTTGCACCTCCCAGAAGAGGAATACTTTGTTAGAAATACGTTGAAGATGATATCAGAAATAGCATGCTGAGTTGTGGGTTTGTGCATGTGTGCTTTTTTGTTTTTGTTTTTTTTTTTTTTTTTTTTTTTTTTTTTGGTTTTTTTTTTTTTTTTTTGCACAAGTGTAAAAAAACAATTCTTAAAGATTTGGGCTTTTAAGAGTACTACAACAGGCTAAGAAATAAGAGACTGTTTGAGAAAGAGAGGAGGAAAGAAAGAAAGAAAGAAAAAGGAAGAAAGAGAGAGGGAAAGAAGGAAAGAGAAAGAGAAGAGAGAGGAAGGAAGGAAAGGAAGAAAGGAAAGAAAGAAAGAAAAAGAAAGAGAGGAGGAAGGAACGACATAATTCCCAAAGCCGACTGCATGTTTAGAAGTACAGTCAACTGTTTTCCTCGCCTAACTGGAACCGGGAAATAATGTGTTGTGACCCTGGCTAATGCCTTCACCACATGCTGAATTTGGGGCAAAGAAAGGCAAGGTGGCTGGATACTCACAAAGGAGCAGACAAGCAGACAAGTTAGATATAGTGGGAGAAATTTCTTGTGTTTCTGGAAGTGAGAAAACTTTTCAAGCTCTTAATGTAACCCATATGCACCATCATCCCAAGCTTATTAAAGAGACTAAATAGATAGACATATAAAATAGACATAAAAATATCACCTGGACACACACCGAGAGTATTTTGGGAAATGAAACAAAACATAGCCTAGTGTGACTGCGGGTTATTTGCGACACAAGCCTATGTTATACCTAAGTGATGTCACCTTGTTATTTTTTTAAGTAACTTTGTGTCTTTGAAGGGCTGGAGGGTTACAGGAAAGTGGTGGAGACTGTTGCCTATTTTTATGATTATTGTTACAATTACAGGTTTACCTCTCACCGAGTTCATTCTCCAGAGGCAGAAGGCTTCTTCCTTTCTGAGGCTGGATTTGATGCAGTTTATGTAGTTTCATGAGGGCTCTTGTCTCCCTAGGAGACACACACAGGCTTCACACACAAGATGAGTCTAGAAAGTAAAGTAACAGTTGAGTGTATGCAAATAGTCAGTTGCTTACACAAAATGGCTAGGTTTAGTCAAAGGAAAAACTGATGGATTGCTTTCAGTAGGTGCCTCTGTGGTTTCACCTCACCTCCCTTCCAGACTGTCTGCGTCTAGAGTCACTGTCCCTGCTGGCTTGCTGGGTCCTGCTCCTTGTCACCTCTGAGATCTGACAAACAACTGGGGCAGATCCCAATGGCTCCCCTCTCTCTTCCCCTTCCATTCCAAGTCCAAGGCTTGTCTGGTGCCCGTGCCCTAATATTTCTGCTCTGGGGCCTCAAGCAGTAAGTGTTCATATATTATGTTAGGTTTTGTCTCTTCATTTCAAAAGTTGGGAGCTAAGGAGGTAGAGTGTGTGTGTGTGTGTGTGTGTGTGTGTGTGTGTGCACGCGCTTACGTGTGCGTGTGTGTGAGTCATCTTGGAAATCAATCACCAAAGTCACTTCTCAGAGGTCTTAAAAAAAATCTCGTATTGACCCCCTCCTCCTGCTGACCCCCTCACCTTCTCCCTGCCTCCACCTCAACGTGCTAATCACATTCAGGCCAAAGGCAGGACCGGGCTACTTGGCTGCAGCCCAGAGGACATTTTATTTTATTTACAGATGAGCTGTTAACCCCTGAAATATGGATTCATCTGGAAGCTGAGACACAAGGAAGGCTAGCCCAGAGCAGCAGTAGGACTCACCTTAATTAGCTGTGTCATTCAAAACAGAGCCGACAAGCCAGCAGCCCCAGCAAGAGGGGCTTCCTGGCCCCCCTCCCAGCCTCGCCACCTGAGAGGACATGGGAACATGTGTGCAGCCCAGGGCCTGGCCTCCAAGTGGATTCCATTCCAGGCTCTGATGTGATCTCTGCTTTCTTTCACCAAGTGGGTTCCGAGGTGATGATCTCACTCACGCCTGGGTTTATACACTTTTGTGTGTATTTCTCAGTAACAGCGGACCTCTTTGAAGCAATGACTTTGAACGAATATGCCCTCCTTCCCACAATACTCTAACTACTCATGATCTGTGAAGAACTACCTTTCTGACTTAGTTTACAGATCACATATTCAGACACATGCCCTGTCACAGGCAAATAAAAGCAGCCTTATGATTTTATGTCCAAACCTCACTCTTGCTCAAAATGGCATTGCCCAGTGTTATCACTCACCTTATTCATCAGACGTGGCTTAAAGGGGCTTTTGACTCTTTCCCAAATTCAGATCTTCCTTGAAGCAAGAACCTTTTCTACCCCTGGGGATTTCCAACACACTTCCTAAAGAGTTCCTAGGGGGTTTTAAGCACGGCAGTATATTTGGAATAAACTTACTGGTCCCTGGGTGTCTCTTGGAAGAGGACAAAATACAACATTGGATGTGAAAGTTCTGGGTTGGTGAAAATTCCATTCTCAAAACAACTTAGCTGTGAGATCTGCCATCCTCCACCCAAACCCGCCCCACCAAGCCAGCCCCGACCTTGCTCCACCAGACGCTGGACAACTAGTGAATATTTGTTTGAATTTCAAGCAAGGAAGGGCGACGGGTTTTTCAGAGGCAAATCAAATGGCCTGGTTTTAAGGGCCCGGTGAAATGGGAGAATGTGGCAATGGTATGTCTTGTAGCAAACTCTTGACCTCCATCTTTAAGACTTTTCTCGCCATGATACAGATGTGCAGATAACAATGATGTATAAACATTCATTAGCCATGAAGCATGTTCTGAGTCTACGCTGTTGGTGACAGAAGCCCTAATCTTCAGCAAGCCTGGGTTTTTATTTGTTTGCTTCCAAGCATTTCTTACGTATATATGTTATGTCTATATTTTTTATGTAATATGTGTATATTTTAAGCAGCCCCAGGATACCCCACCCTTTCTATTACAAACAAGGACGCTGGAAGAGGGCTAATTAGGAAGTCAGTAAAATATGTCCTGGTGGGTCTGAGCATGTCATTGGTAAAGCACGCGCTCCTCAAATAATTTGGGGGGCGGTGCCCTGATACTGGACATTCCTTATACCTACATTTCTGGGTAGGGCTGTTGTACTTTGAATTGCATTTGTGGGCACTCTATTCCAGTCAGCGCATCATGGAGCTCTAGGGTGTGTGCGTGGGAGGAAGAGCCCAGAGTCAAAGCCCCAGGAGGGGAGGAGTGTGCGTGTGTGCGTGTATGCGTGGAGGGGCTGTGGGGACTCCCTGCTGGAGGGGCGTAGCATGGGGGCAACTGTTCTGGCCGTCTTCACCACGTCTTCACCGTCCCTGGGAAGCTAGGCTGCTCTTCTCAACACAGGACACCGTGCTGGAGTTTGGAGGCCTGCTTTTGCCACCAGCTGTGTAATCTTAAGAAGGATGCTTGTCCTCTCTGGATGGGAGCCCAGCGTTTGCAAGATAAACTGCTCAGATTCTCTGAGCAGTCCCCTGCTGGAGGTCCTGGACAGGAGTGGTCTGGGGCAGAGGGGCTATGTTTTCAGGCGAGGGCTGGCAGTCCTCTGTACTCTGCTGGCTAAGGCTGCCCCTGCCAACCCCACTTGACGTTTCTCTGCTTTGGGCTGGAGGAAAAGCAGATTGTTATGCTCGTGGATGCCATTTCAGGCTGACCAGGAACTCTGGCCGGCAGTTACACCGAGTGTTTGATTAATAATGGGACACTGGTATTTAATAAATATTTAAAAATCAATAGCAGTTGTAAGATACCTGGCATACTGTTGGTCCTTAGTAAGCAGTGCTCATCATCATTATTAATGTTGTTATAACTATAGTTTGTCTGGTTGGCAAGAGCTCTTAAAAGGTACAGGGCAGCAGGGTCATTCATGGCGAGATGATTGGGAGCCCAGGTGGGGCTGGTTTCCAGAACTTTTCAGGAAATGATACGGTCTTGGGTTCTGCTGGCTGTAAGCTCCTAGGGCAGGGAGGCATGGTGGGCCTGTGGGGTCCCTGAACCCCAGAGAGCAGAGTTTCCAGCCCTGTTTCGCCCAGAGCCCACCCTTCTCCCAACGCCGTCTTAGCCCTGAGCCCGGAATGCTCGGTGGACCAGGGAACCAGAGTCTTGACATTGAAACCTCAACATCCTGAGTCCAGATGCTTGACCATTTGCTAACTGTGGGTTGTATGCTCTGATGAAACTAGGGAGGGGATTAGGGAGAAACGTGAGGTAAAAAAAAGGTTTTTTAATGTTTATTTATTTTTGAGGGAGAGAGACAAGGCATGAGCAAGGAAGGGGCAGAGAGAGAGGGAGACACAGAATCGGAAGCAGGCTTCAGGCTCTGAGCTGTCAGCATAGAGCTTGATGTGAGACTCAGACCCACAAACCTCGAGATCATGACCTGAACCAAAGTTGGATGCTTAACCAATGGAGCCACCAAGGTGCCCCTGAGAAGTGAGACTTAAAAGGGACAGTTCTGTTCCTCAGTGAGTTTCACACCTAGTTCATGTCAAGGTAATGTAATTCGGGATCCAACTGCAAGGTTGCTTTCATAGAGTTTTATGCCATACCTCATAATAAGAATGGCAATTGACTGACTGCGTCCTATTTGCCAAACACTGTCTGGGATATTGACATGTATATTATCTCACTGAGTTTTTATTTTTATATTTTTTCTCATGGAGTTTTCAGAATAGCCCTGTCAGGTGTACCGGTATTTCCCTTTGATAATTTCAGGCACTGATGCTCAGAAAGGTTAAGCAATTTACTCAAGATTACACAGCTAGGAGGTGTTAGACCTGGGATTTAAAGCTGATGCTCTTTATTTTTATTTATTTTTATTTTTGAGAGAGAGCGAGAAAGAAAGAGAGAGAGAGGATAAGTGGCAGAGGGACAGAGAGAGAGAGGGACAGAGGATCCAAAGCGGGCTCTATGCTGACATCAGTGAGCCTGATGTGGGGCTCAAACTCATGAACTGTGAGATCATGACCTGAACCAAAGTTGGATGCTTAACCAACTGAGCCACTCAGGTGCTGCAAAGCCCATGCTCTTTCTAAATAGTCAAGATTTGTTGCAATCTGATGAAATAACCTACAAAATGAAAAGGACAAACGTTAGCAAGTTTCTGAAGAGTCATAGAGTGAAAGTTAATCCAGAAATACTTCCAGGAAAAAAAGAGTTTTGAATTCGCTATTGAAAGAGAGAGGGTACAGGGAGCAGGAGACGGAAGGGTAGGTTGTGGACTGAGCTAGGGAAGGCATGTGTGCAGCAGAGAGGCAAGATGCTGGTTCTGGGGTGATGGGTGAAGGCTGACCAGCTCTGAGGGTCAGGGTAAGAGGGATGCCACCATGGTTACCACCTGGGGGACAAGTGACATGGTTGGACACCTGTTTCTTTCCCAGGTCTTGGGCTCCGCCTCTCTCTGGCTACCAGGGACCTCTCTGTGGACGACAGTCAGATCCCAGGAAAAATTGGCTGAGGATTTATTTTTCTGTCCCCTCCCATCCTCCCGTCCTCCCCTTCTTCCTCCTCCCTCCCTCCTTTCCTTCTTCCCTCCCTTTCTTTTTTAAAACTAGCATTTAGACAATAATAAAACTTAATTAAAAGTGACTCATAGTGAAGCTGTACCTCTCTACTCCTGAACCACCATTTTTTGCTTTTCTACAGCCCCTTCTGGCTCCTGTCCATTCGATCACATCAATGTTGACAGTTGTAAACATTGGGTAGAATCGACCTTTTATTTATTTTGACTTTGATATGAGAAACTTGTTTTTCTACATTGTCTTTGCCATCACAAGGTGATCAATGGTTGACCACATCCCCCGGGGCCTAGGGGTGCCCTGATGGAGAGAAGCCTGTCACCATGGCTGCATTTTTTAGTTGCCTCCTTTGAGGGACTCCTTTATAGCTGATCTGGTCGCTGAGGGATGTAGGCGCTGGGCAGGGACTGTGGGAGCAGAGCGCAGAGGGGTTGGGCTGCTTGAGGAGGGGAATAGGAGGGGCAGTAAGTCAGCGGACAGATGCCTCCAGGGTATATGTGGCTGGAGGGAGCCAGGAGAATGGGGTGGCACTGCCTGGAGGGCTGACATTTATTTCTTGCAACCGTTAGGAGGATTGAATGAGATCATGGGTGCAAAGTGTCTAGCATTTGGTAAACATTAGTTCCCTTACTGCACTTTTTCTTCCTTCTTCTTTAGGTGCTCTTGAGCAACTCGGAGATGTTGATAATGAATACAACTATCTCCATGTAAGGAGGCTTTGGCGAAATGATGGTCAACCTAGCCGTTCAACAGATGTCCAAGGCGCACCTGCTATGCTCCAGAATATGAGCCTGAAAGAGACAGGCAATACCTCTGCCAATATGGGCCTTACAATCTAGTCGGAGACACAACCAAAAAAAAAAAAAGAAACAGGTAACCACAAAGATAAGAATTTCCCATCATGTTAGTTCTATAAAAGGATAACAGATGCTTAAACTGGGAGGTCAGTGGAGGCAGCCGAATTTTACATGGAAGGGTCTGGAGGGATATTTGGTTGGAAAGCAGTCTAGAGGTTTGTCTCAAAAGGGTTTTTTCCTACATTGGGAGTTTATTTGGATGTGTCTTTCGGGGTTTCTTTGTGATGTTTATTCGGAGTGAGCCATTTAGGATTTTATGAGAGGAAGAAGCTCGTGTATGTTTTCCCCCAAAGCCTCTAGTGCCAACACCGTGGAGGGGATAATTATTGTTTGGGCAAAGTTCTGTATGAGGGGGAATCAGCACATGAAGTTCTGGGGGAAGAGGCGTGGAGCCAGGGCCAGCTCTCTGGGAGGTGCCAGGAGACGGGGCAGAGGGAGGGCACCAGAAGGCTCAGGCAGGGGTGGTGAGGGAGGGCACCAGAAGGCTGAGAAGGCAGGGCCTGCAGGTTAAAGCAGAGGCCATTGGGTTTGATTTCCAGGGCAGGGAGTCACCGGAGGGCTCTCGGCAGAGCTGGGGTGCCCTGATCTGACTCAGGCTTTAGATGTTTACACGGTGTAAAATATTTTAGACGAAGCAGTATGTGTGTGATCAGGTCTGTCTGGGAATGTCACAGGTGCTGTGTCTTGTGGGTGACATAGAATGTGAACTGGTGTAGGTAGACGACAAGCTATGGCCAATAAGACACTCAGAAGAGACACTCATGTCTCCAGGGAACACTGAGAAACACTGTTGGATTGTTGTGATTCTTGTATGATTCTCTCTGAGCGAGGGCTTGGCTATCATCTCCCCTGTGTACGCATATTCAGGCATTTCCGGTCACATTAACCTGAGTGGCTTCTTGCCCCTGTACAGATCCCCTCAGGTGTATCACCACACACACACAGGCCTCCTCCACCAGACCCTGGCACCCCACAGATGTCTGTGTACACTCATGCACTGTCATATGCAACTCACCTCATCGGATGGGCTCACATCCAGACTCTCAACACAAAAGACTGCACCAGCAGATCATTGGGCTCATGGACCCTCCCTCGATGGCACAGTTCTGGGCACAATGCACTGCCCACCAGTCTCAAATGCAGATTCCATAGATGGGTGACTTTGAAACTGTGGTCTGTGACCCTTTGTTGAGTCATGAGATCAATCCACTGGGTTGCAACTAACTTTCAAAAAATGTGCAGTAGATAAATTTGAATCAAATAGGATGGGAAATAAGAGTGTTTGTCCTATGTAGTAAAGAGAAGTGTAATTTTGTGAGGGTTCCTCCCCCTTCAAATATATAGGTAGGTATGTGTACTAGATTGCACTTAATTTTTTGTTTGGACTATGAAAAGATGTTTGAAAAGCACCACAAAACCTTATTTTTTAGTCTAGCACCATGATGGGCAGTATAAGAAGCCCTTATACTGCTTCCCCGTCCTCCGGAAATGCTGACTAGCTGGAGCCTGTGCCCTCGCGGAGCTGGGTGATGTGGCCTAGTTGTGCCCTGACTCAAGGTGGGTGGGGGGTTGAGGCTGGTGGGCTGGCCGAGGGCGGTGTCAGGAGATGCTTATGAACCTGAATTGATGGGACCCCGGTGGGCAGCTCGGTGGCAGTGAAGGCTGAGACTCTGAGCAGGTTTGGGAGTAGGGTCACTGAGGCTGGAGATGAGAAGATGGCAGACTTCTCTTTTGTGAAGATCGAGAGTGAGATCTGTCACAATTGTATTCAGTTTGGGTGGCAGGACACTTTTAGTTGGGCATGGCATGGCGGTCCTGGATCGGGTCTGGGAGAGAGTAAGGGTCAGAGGTGTAAGTTTGGGGTCTATTGCATGGGTGGGAGCAAAAATGGGTTCAGGGGGTACAGGGGGCCAAGAAGAGGCCCAGGGAAGAGCCGCGAGAGGCATAGCCATGCAAGGGAAGACCGGAGGCAGGGACACTGGGATGGGGGCCAGGAGGAGGTCCTGGAAGCCAGGGGAGGGGTCAAGTTCCAGGGGAGAAGCACATGTGTCACTGAGCAGAGGATCTAACCAGAGAGGAGATCTGGAACCCCTAGGGAGCTGCTGGGGACTGAACTTCATGCTGCTAGTTCAGTGGGTCACTGAGTTGTGGAGCCCTGCCGGGACTTCCCTCTCAACGTGTCATCATCAAGAACCAGAAAGGAAGAGAGTGAGGTGGGCACCGGGTGGTGAGAGAGCGGGCCGGTCAAGCTGGCAGCACCATCGGCCTCCCTTCCCCTCAACTGCTGAGTGACACAGACCCCTCTAACAGCAAGGGACATTTGGAGACATGAGTTCTAACTCTGGCCCTCAGGAACTCCCCTCTCTCTCCATGGGCCTCACTACCTAATCTAAAAATGAAGGTGATACCACCAGAAAAATGTCTTTGATCTCTGTCTTCTCTAAAATTCATTGAGGCCATCTGTGAAATGGGGTTAATCTCTTGCCCTGCTTCCTTCACAGGCAGAACCCCTTTTGAGAATCCTCAAGAACTATATTAAGATTACAGTTGTCATTATGGATATTTACCTGAAGAGAAGGAATACACTAATTTGAAAAGACACATGTGCCTCTGTTTATTGCAGCATTAGGTACAATAGCCAAGATATAGAAGCAGCCCAAGTGCCCATCAATAGATGAATGAGTTAAAAAAAGATATGCTACACACACACACTCACTCACACACACACACACACACACGCACACACACTGGAGTATTACTCAGCCATGAAAAAGAATGAAATCTTGGCATGTGTAACAACATGGATGGATCCAGAGGGTATTACATACACTAAATGAAATAAGACACACATCATAAGATCTCCCTTAGAGTGGAATCTAAAATACAAAACAAATGGATAAGTAAACAAACAACAACAAAAAATAGAAATAGACTCATAACTACAGAGAACAAACTGATGGTTGCCTCAGGTCGTGATCCCAAAGTTCGTGAGATCGAGCCCCGTGTTGGGCTCTGTGCTCACCGCATGGAGCCTGCCTAGGATCACCTCTCCTCACTCTCTGCCCCTCCCCCACTCACGCTCTCTCTAAATAAATAAATAAATATTAAAAAGTAATATTGGGATAAGTTTGTGTGCTGACAGATGGTAGCTAGACTTACTGTGAAACCATTCCATAAGGTATATAACTGCCGATCATTGTGTGATTGGCCTGAAGCTGAGCCTGTGTATCAGCTACACGTGAGTTAGAAATTTACAAAAGGATTACAGGGGTTAATAATTCGATTCAAACTTGGCGGCCTGATTTAGCCAGGTGATTGTCAACTCCCTCATTTCCTCTCTCCTCCCTGGCCACCTCCCTACCCTTTTGCCACTGTATTCTCGAAATTGTGCATCAGGGTATCGGTACAGATTGGGTGATAGGAGGAACTGAGGCAGAAACTTGTTAACCTCGTGGGTAATTGTTGGATGCGAACTGGTTCAGCTCTCGTTAGATGCAGTGGTTACCATGGAGACTGGGATGCAGGATCGGCCCTGAAGGCTCCCAGCTGCTGGTGCAGGGCAGAACGCCCCTGCAGCATTTCAAACCCAGATTCCACGGCTCCTGTGCTAGTCCCACCTACCTCAGAGCTTCAAGGGGGCCACCTCCTCATGTGTTTATTTAAAAAGCTGCATAGGGGATATAGTTGCCCTTGGAAAGCTGAGGACCCCTGAGTGGGAAGACAAGAAGTAGCTCTCTGCGATGGAGTGGGGAGTCCTAGAAGAAAGTGGGGTGGGGAGGGCTGGGACAGGGTCGTGTGAACATGGATGCAGTTAGGGAAGACTTCCTGAAGGAGATGCTGCCCACACTGAATTTTGAAGGATTCAAGAAGAAAGCATAGCGTGTGCAAAGGCACGGAGGCTTTAAATGGATGGTCATAGGCTGCCTTGTAGGTGTCTGCACATGAAGTGCAGGGTAGGGGTGTACTTCATGGGCAAGCCCACCCGTGACCCTGGGAAAGTCTCCTTGCAGAACCCTCCCTTTTCACAAGCATGCAGGCCACCTTCCATCATGAGGCTGGATGTTTCAGCGAGGGACCCAGTTTTTGTTAGTAATGGATTTATGCAAACACGGGTAGCAACCACATAAAGCTGCACTGGGGTGAGAGGTGGGCTTTTCTCAGATTTCACCAGGACCGTGCGAGAACAAATGGGTTAGTTGACCAAGCCCTCATCATGGGCAGGTCGGTTCTGCCTTGTTAGCTGTTGCAAAGTATTGTTCTTACCATCTTAGCAGTTCAGAGAGATGAAGTGATTTGTCCAAGGTCACACAGCGAGTGAGTGGAGAGCCAGGACTTGGGTCTAATCCCACTTGGGCACACAGGGAGGTGGCTGAGGGTGTGGAAGCCAGATTGCCTGGGTTGACTCCTGAATCCATGTTTCCAAGGGATCTTGGGGCAAGTTCCTTCAGCTCTGTGCCTCAGTGCCCTCATCTCTAAGAGGGCGAGGAGCCTTCCTGGTCAGGCTGACTGACAGTGCCTGCAGGTGCCCCGTAAGCCTCACTGCTGGTCATGGCCATGCTCACTCCTGAGTCTGGGCTCCTGCCTCTTCACACACAGGTGACTTGGCACTGCCAAGACTGACCACCCAGCTCTGAAATTCTGGGATGGGATTTTGAGTCTCAGTTTCTGGAAACCCAGCCGAGGGCCTGGGATAACTTGCCCAGGGGCAGGTGGATTGTTTCTTTGACCTTCCTGAGCACCCAGTCAGCGTGGCGGGGGCACGTGTGGGGAGAGACGCCTCCCTGTGTCGTCTGGGATGGAAAGCAGGGTGTGATGTCTTTGGGTGTGAAAGCAAACTGGGCCGTCGCAGCGAGGGCGCTGGCCTGCCTGCTCCAGAGACAGACAGGACAGGGGATGAAACTCCGAAAGTGGCAGACTTTCCACAAGTGCTCAGCTTGAAAACCCTTGGGCCGCAGTTTCTGAAGGGACGGGTGCTGTGGCAGGCGCGGGGCTGTCGAGGGGCTGCCAGGGCACAGCGGGGGGGGGGGGGGCAGTGGAGGCCTGCCAAGTGGGATTGCAGCCCAGGCCGTGGGGCTGGGAGGAGCTTCTGTGCAAATGAGCCTGACCGAGGCAGTGGGATGTGTGTGTGTGTGTGTGTGTGCGCGCATATGTGCATGTGCCCATGCAACATGATGGCCGCCCACACCCAGAAGGGTGCATCTTAGAAGCCTCGGGAAGCCACATGAGAAGAAATCCGGAGACAAAGGGCCAGAAGGAACAATGCCAGTGCAGATGGGCAGGGGTCTGAGCCCAGGATTGGGGCCTGCTGCTTCCAGGACCCTCACCTCTGGGCCTGCTGCAGGGGGAGGGGGCGCAGGGCCCAGGGCAGGTTGGCAGCCAGGGCTGGCACAGTCCTCATGGGGCTTCTATGCATGGGGAGAAGTAAGAGATGCCCCCTACTTCTCTCTGGTTGGTTGACTGGGATGGGGAGTTGGGGCCGTTCTCTGGAAAGTGTCATTGAACCCATTATGGAAGTCAAAGGGCTAAATTTGGCCCATATCATCTGGGCTGTTGTGGTCACAATTATGACTTTTGCTTGGCCAGTTGAAAGGAGGAATGGTTTTCTGCCGGGCCCTCTGGGACCCCGTGTGACTTCTGTGACTGCTGACGTATGAGAGGTGCTCAGGGGAGGATGCTGAAGAGGACCGCTGGTGCCGGGTCATCCAGGCAGGCTGAAGAGCATTCCGGGTGCCCTGTGGGACCCCAAGCAGCACAACGGACAAGGGCCTCACCTGCCAGAGTCTCAGAGCATGCCGGGACACCCACTCGTAGCCACCGTGGTTGCACGTGACCCGCCCTGACAGTGGCAGCAGCTAATATGTGTAAGCCCTGGCTGTGCACCAGGCATTATTCTAGGTGCTTTACACATATTATGTCATTTGACTCCAGGGAGAATATGAGGTGGAGGAATTATGAAGCCCCTTTTATGGACAGGGAAACTGAGGCACATGGAGGTCCCTGCTGATCCTGCAGGGAAGATAGAATGAACACCATTTTGCAGCTGAATACGATGAAGCCCAGAGAGACCGAGGTATTGAGGATCACTTAGACGTGTGCGGAAACCCGTGCTTGGCTGGCCAGGACGTGGGCATGCAGAGGCCTTGGTGTGGCACATGTAGATCCTTGATGGCATTCATGCGGTGTTGTAAGCTATTGCCGGAACCCAGGCCTTCTGACCTCCTCCTCGGACCTCCTCGTGGCTTGTAAACATTTGGGGCCAAGGATTCCTTTGAATAGCATCTTAATCAGGGGCACCTGGGTGGCTCAGTCGGTTGGGCGTCTGACTTCAGCTCAGGTCATGATCTCACTGTTTGTGGGTTCGGGCTTTGTGCTGACAGCTCAGGGCCTTGAGCCTGCTTCGAATTCTGTGTCTCCCTCTCTCTTTGCCCTTCTTCTGCTCATGCTCTGTTTCTCTGTCTCAAAAGATAAGAAAACAAAAAAAATTTAAAAATAGCATCTTATTCAAAAGTTTAATAAGACAAAGTGGCACTGGGCTGGCTGAAGATGGAAAGCTCTCTGCAGCCTGGTGGCTGGCTTTGTCTGGCCGCTGTACTGGCCACGCCTTAGGGCCTCCTGCGTTCCTTGGGGCACACTTGAACCTCTGTGAAATGTGCTTTTGGACGTCCCATCTAACCCTAACACTGTGTCCTGTGCAGAAACTCGAAAGCTCGAACATGCAGTAGGGCTCTGTTCTTGGGGTCCAGGGTGCTTCCTGTTTTGGGAGCAGAGAAGGCTGGAAATAGAGAGAAAGGGTAAAGCCTTTTGTTCCTCCCACAAAGCAAGTGCAATAGTCATTTTTGGGTGAACAGACACGTGTTCTGTTTTTTTTTTTTTAAGTTTGTTTATTTATTTGGTTGGGAGGATAGGCAGAGAGAGAGAATGGGGAGAGGGAATCCTAAGCAGGCTCCACGCTGTCAGCGCAGAGCCTGACATGGGGCTCGATCTCATGAACTCTGAGATCACAACCTGCGCTGACAGTAAGAGTCAGTAGCTTAACGGACTGAGCCCCCCAGGTGCACCCAGACCCACGCTTTAGTCTCATCTCTTCTAGTTCCTCGCTGAGTGACCTTAGATAAATCACTCCACTCGTGCAGGCTTGTTTTGTCTCCCTTTAAGGGGTGTTTAGTTAAGTAAAGTACCACACGGCCTGGCTTCGGGCGTGGCACAGACACTGCAGAAGCTTGTCTTCAGGGGTTTGGGTTCTGGCTCTGGCAGCCATGTGGTGTCAAGGGTGGACCCAGGCTTTACTTCTGCCAAAATTGGGAGGTGAGCCAAGGTGCTCTGGGCTCCTCCTTCCTTTCAGCTGCCTCTCTCCTCTCTGCTCCCCTTTGATGCCACAAACACAGCTGTCATTGCCGTGAAATTACCCGGCCCCATAGCTTGTCTTCTCAAGGTCACACGCTCTTTGGGTCTCACAAGGAGAACATCAGCAAGTCAGCTACCCTGAGCTCTTTTTTCCCAGACAGGGCCGTGAATGTTGTGGACATTCTAGACGTTACTATGCTCTCCTAGCTGCCTGCACTGGGATCCTGGAGGGCAGCTGGGATGCTCCCCTCTCTGTCCTCAGCATCCAGCCCCAGCCCAGAGCATTTCAAACAGGCATTTTTAATGGAGCATTTGGATATAATGGTCTTACTTATTTCTGATCCAAAAGAGCGATACTGAAGATAGAAATGCCTGGCCAGCTCAGGGGATGTAAAAGAAGATTCCCTTTTCCAAAAACCCTCATGCCCTTTAAATTATGGAAGTGTCCACGTGACAGGACTTTGCTGTGAAGCCCGGGGTGGAGGCTTTGGGGGTTTGTTGGGGAGACACGTTTTGGACCTCAGAACATGTCAGTCGAGGCTGTGGATTAGAGCTAGAGGGAGAAAGCGACTTCTTATACCTTCTCTGCGAGGCTGGAGAGGAATTCTTTGACGAAAACAAGCCATTCTCAATGCCAGGGAAGGGGTTCTTTGTCTCCGTGGGAGCCAGAGAAGGTGTAGGATGGATGCCAGGAAGAAATAGAAATTTCCCAGGGGAGGACACAGACCGGCTAAAGGAAGCCAGCGTTTGTCCCGGACACCTTGAGGGCAGCACCGAAGGCCACTGCGGCTGGCCCTGTGCAGATCCTTTGGAGCCTATTACTTGGCCCAGCGCCCCCCGCCCCACCCCCCCGCCTGTGTTGCGTATATTATCCAGATAATAAAATACCCGTGCATGTTTTCTTGCACAGCCACAGCCACTGCAGCGTGGGTCTAAGTTGCAACCGCAAGGGCGGAGCCAGCGGGCTTCCGGGACCATCCATATATAAGGTGACGCTTTGGAGGCTTTGGCGGAAAGGCTGAAATTCAATGCTGGTGCGATAACCCAGATTCCCGTCTGCTTCGTGCTCTGGAGGCCAGAGGATGTTGGGTCTGAATTCGTACACCTGCCTGGTCGCCCGGTGGAGGTTGCAGCAGGGGGCTTGCCCAAGAGATGGGGGACAAGAATCTGTGGCTCAGGGTAGTCAAGGCTGTTGTGCCAGGGGGAAGCCTCTGGAAAGGGACAGTTTCTCCCACTAGGAAATGGACAGCAAGACCCTGGGCCCAGGGGTATCTACTTCTCTGATTCAGACGTGAGAGCTGACCATGAATTTCTAAAGCATGTAGTCTAACCCCTCCATCCCACAGGCTGGGAAACCAATCTGGAGCTGTTGAATTACTGGCCATTGCAATTTCAGTGGTCGTTTTAACCATCTCTGATCCAGTAGGATGGTAGCAGCATCCCCAAACACCACTGCATTTGTTAAGTAACCCATAGTTTGGGATAGGGGCGAAACTAGAATCCAGGCAATAGAAAAAAGACCCCTTAGGAAAAAACCCAAACTAATGCCATAAGCAACATGAAATGAAAACCTGGGGACCCTGTTTGCCACTCATCATCCCAGGAAAGAGTGCATTTCTTTAATATATAAGGAGCCATTATAAATTAATAAGAAAAGAACAAACAACTCAACAGAAAATTTATCAAAGGAGATACATCATTTATAGGATAGGGAGTTCATATGGCTCTTATAACATTCGCAGAGTTGTTCAACTTCATGCATAATAGCAGAAATGCACCTTGAAAACATGAGGCAATGCTTTTGACCAACCCAATTGGCAAAGATCAAAAAGGCTCACGTCACCTAGTGCTGGCTCAGGCTGTGGGGAGACAGACCGATTTATGCGATGTTGGTGGAAGCAGATTGTTAAAATCTCTGTGAAGGGCGATTTGATAATCACGATCAAAATGAGAAGTGCACATTCCCATCCACATCCATTTCCCCCATAAAAACGTTAGCACATTTGCAAAGTGGGCACTAGGAGGAATATCCATAAAACACGGGCAACCACAAAAGAGTTGAGAGTCAAGTAATTAAGAACCTACCTAAATAGAGGTCTTATTAGGTAAATGGTATATCTATATAATAAGCCATTCCATGGCCATTACGAACAATGAGCCAGCTCTCTGTGTGGCTTTGGAATAATCCCTAATACTTGTTATGTGAAAAAAAGAATTGCAGAACAAATTGAAATACGTTTGTAATTGTATATATTTACATGTATATGTATATATGTTTATGTGTATCTATATAGGAGCATACATCTTAAAAATTGCTTTTATGTGCACAGACTATCTTTGGATAAAAATAATAACAGCGGTTGCCTCTGGGAAGGAAAACTGGATGGCTAAGAGATGGGGTGGGGGGAAACTTTTCACAGGATGTTGTTTTGTCTCTTTTGAGTTTTGTAATGTGTGTGTATATTCCTGGTTTTAAAAAATGATAAACATTGAATTCAGCTGCTTACGATTCAGAGGGGGGAGCCTTGGGGTCAGTCTCACCCATCATGACAGTCTCAGCTCAGGGGATCATGGCCTTGGTGAGGCACAGGCTCAGGAATGAGGCTGTAGCTGGAACAGAGGTAGCTGTGGGCCAGCGAAGGCCTGAAGTGGGGGGGGGCGGGGCTGGGCTGGCTCGGCAGGTCTGGGGACCCCCAAAGACACTGGAATCAAAACAGGGCACTTGAAATGCCAGTGATCTTGAAGACAAACGGCCAGTTGGGTCAAATGGGAGGCCCAGTTCCAAGTGTCTGTCTGACTTTTGTTCCTCCCCGTCCCGGAGGGTAAAGTCTGTGAGGATGGGGACAGTTCTATAGCCTTTTGCGGAGTTCGTGGTGACCTGCAAAGACCTGTCTGAGCAGCCCTGAGCACGAGTTTGGAGGTACTTAGCAGGACGGGCGGTGAAGTCGGCTGGCTGTTGAGTCCGAGGTGAGGTCTGCACTGGGGACAGGTGGTAGAGCAGAAAGAACGTGGCATTTGGAGTCACGCTGACCTGGGTCTGAGTGTGGGCTCTACAAATATGAGGATTATGGCATTAAATTAATTAAACAGGGGGCTGTAATGCCGTTTCGGCCTACATAAGGAAACCAAAATCTAAGCCTGGAAATGCCTCAAGGTTATGAAATCAAAACACTAAGGACGACCAATCACAGCCAGCCAGCTAGGCGGTCCGCTATGGCCAGTCAAATAGTTTTCTTTCTTTGCTCTCTCAGTTTCTCTTTACAAATCTGTCTCCAAGCTCCTGGAGGGAGAGCACTTCTAACCCCTTCTGGTTTGGTGCTGCCCGATTTGAATCCACTTTCCTGCCAGCTCTTAAACTTCTTAATATGCCTCGCTTTATCTTTTAACAATACATAGGAACTGACCCCTAAGCTCTTGGAGTCTCTGTTTCTCATCAGCAAAATGGAGGTCATCTTACCCGCTCTGCAGGACTGTCATTAGGGCGGATGTGAGTGAGGAAGCAGTGTGCGGTGTCAGCTCCTCCCAGATGCCCGTGTGGCCTGGTGGCCTAAGATGACATTGGTGGACCTTGACAGATGGCTACATTAATTAATGGGCTTTAGGCAGGTGGCCTATGTTTGATTCCTGGTTGTGCAAATTATAAGCTGTGGGCTTTAGGGTAAGTTACTTAACCTCTCTGTGTTACGTAATCTGTAAAATTGGGATAATAATAGTACCTAGTCCATCTAGTGTCGTTACGAGCAGAAAAAGTGAGTGCTTACTTGTGCCGTAGAGCACACAGTGCCAGGCCTGACTTTGAATAAACAATCGAGAATATTAGCTGTCATTTTTATCATCATCATCATCATCATCATTATTTCGGAACAGCTTGATAAACCTAGCCCATTGATCACTGGTCTTAAAAGTGTCGTTATCAGGTTGAACTTTCCCGTATTTTGGACCCACAGTGGGAGGTGCTGGAATTAGCATCTCCAGTGCAGGCAGCTTACATTTTCCAGAGATACAGATCAGGCAAAGGGGCAAAACGCACCCAGTGAGACTCACCACGAAGTGGCCTCCCATCTGGCAGTGCCCACGGGGGACCAGGTCAGGGAAGAGTCATGAAGGACCTCTTTCAAAAAAATAAAAAAATCCTGTGCCATTCAGTGAGGAGCACAGAGTGTTTGGAATGGTCTTTGAAAAAAAAAAAAAGGACATGAAATTCATAAGACCTTGGTAGAAGGTAGGGGTGGCGTCTGTGAGTGTTTTCTAATGATGGGGAGATTTTTGAGGTGTTTTTTTTTTTCTGAGAGTCCGAGTACAAGGACAAGGGAGGCCGTGTTTTGGAAACTGCAGCACTTTGGACTTTCTTCCAGGAAGGGAACATGATGCGGGGGGTGGGGGTGGCAAAAGTGGATGGAGGCAGAAAACATCTAGACAGAACAACTCGGAAAGTGTGGGCGATTGCATATGTTGGAGAAACTGGCTTTGAGGGGGCTTAGCAGGGGCAAAGAGCCCCACTGAGGAGCAGGGACATAGTGGAACACAGTACAGAAGTCATGTCAGAGTGGAGATTTGTTGGAGGGGTTTAATAGCAACAATAATTCACTAGGCACCTCCTCCCAGATTTGATGACACATTTCCGCCGCAGCAGTCACCGGAAGGTGAGGGGACTGGGTGGAGATGGCTCGGCACAGGGTACCTATGTTAACTTAGAAAATACACCAAACACCACCTGCTATAGAACGGATGTTTAGGCCTCACTGGGGTCTCCTGCCTGCCCCGACGTTTTGTTAGAACTTTGTGTAACTGATTGCTTTTGTATGCAGGAGTTTCCTCGTGTGTTTGCATCCTATGGCTGGGCCAGGCTAAAACTCAAAGGGCGAACCCACTGCTCCTCATGGCTTCCGGATGTTTTTGAGACAGAAGCACGAGGGCTCTTTCTCCTGTGTTTCACGCAGATCTCTCTGAGATCACCCCCATTTACCTTGGTGTGTTTGCTAGGATTGCATGTGGGTTACCGAAACTGGCCAGCCCCGGGACTGACCGCTCCCTGGCCACCCTCTGCTGAGCGAGAATGTAATCCCAGGTCACTTTTCAGCTGGGGAGCCGCTCTGGGCCCCACCTCTGGTGGACAGAAAATATGAGGACAGCGGACACCCAGCCAAAGCCCTTCCCGGCAATTTCTGACCATTCCAGAAGCACCACAGAATCTCAGCGCCCTTGGCACAACGAGAGAAGAAAGCGAAACGGGATCGAGGTCCAAGCGGTTACTTAATTACGATGATTATTTTTCATCTTACCACCAGGAAATTTCAACCCCAGGAAGGCCAAAAGCAGAAGGCCTGGCACCCTGGAGTCTGAAACCTATTTTGTAAGCACTTCCTCACCGCCTCCCCAAGTTTAAATATTAATTTGCCTGTAATTGGCGGAGAAAACAAACAGGCAATTAAAAACGCTACAAAGCTGACTTTCTCCTTCCTGGGCGCTCCCTCCCTTTTCATTTCGCTGCCGCCTAGAACGGGATATAAGACAATGGGACCCCGAGCTGTGTGGAATTCTAAGCCCCGGCTTGCCTTAAAGCTACAATATGGATTTAATTTATATGCAAATTCAAGCAATAAAAAGGCAGACACTGTAGAAATTATAGGGTTCCCCCCCTCCTTTTCTTTGGAGATGCTCAAACCCTTTCTCGCCTCTTCCTACTAAGACCTAATTATTATTGGTTCCTGCCACCTTCCCCTCTCCTCCTGCCCACTCTGGGTGTCCACTGGGCCGGTTAAGAAAAGCAAGGGAATATTGGGAAGAAGAGAAGGAGCATCAAGGATAATTTCACAGTCTGACTCCCCACCCCCACTTGTGTGTGTGTGTGTGTGTGTGTGTGTGTGTGTGTGTGTGTTTGGCCTGCTGGGCCCTCCTGTTGGCCAGTAGAACGCAAAACTGATCAAAGCCAGCCGGAAGCCTTAAGTAGGCCAAAATGGGGCTAAAGTATGCTAATACAGGAGCTAAATATACTTTAATCCTGTTATAATACAAGGTAACTTGGAGGCAGGGAAAGGGCCTGGTGGGTTTGGCAGGGGGCGGAGGGGGGCTGGGGACCCCTGTGAACCTTGAATAGAAGTTGCTTCCTATTCTTTCTCTGGCTGGGGGGGGGGTGGGGGCCTTCCCTCTCAGATGCCCACACCAGCCCCGCCTGTCCCGTTTGCTGAGTGTCCACAGTTGGGTGAGCAAGCCTTCTCAGCCTTTAGATCAGTACCCTGTGACCCTCCACATTGAGGCCACACCATTCAGCCAAGTCTTCCAGCTGCTGCATGAAGGATGGAGGGTTTTTTTTTTTTTTCCAAAGTAGGGCATGGCTTAGGAGAACACTAGGCAACAGTTTTAAATTATGTCCTCACCACCACCCAGCTTGTGCTGCAGATGCTGGGGTGGGGGCTTGGTCTGTGCAAGGCCCGGTGTGTCTAGCCTGGCCAGGAGCTAGCTGCACGGGCACACAAACTCATTTTAGGCAGAACTGAGCAGGCCTTGGAAGGGACCCAGCCTCTCTGGCCACGTCAGAGCTGGCTTCCACCAGGCTAGCCTTGATTTTACAGAGGAGACAGGGCACCAATGTTGATTCGGTAGCTCTCCCTGAGGGGTGTGGGGTGCTCCGTTCCCCATCTCTGTCTGGTCTCTGGGTCTTGGGAGCTCATTCCAGAATCCAGGAAGCATTTCCTGGGCCAGGTCTGTCCTAGGAAGAACCAGTGTCCGGGGTCCCGAGGACCTCAGCGGACACTGATGCAATTTTGCTGCCGGCGGACTTTCACCGGTATCAGAAGAATGAAAACAAAGGTTTCACTGAGGCTTCCCTCCCAAGCATGAGGCTGGAAATTTGAGGGGTGGGGTGAGGAGGTGGCTGAGGGTCCCAGATACCTCTCTGTTAAGTACAAATTACATACTGGATATATTAAGTCGTGATGGTATATTTTATGTCTGACTTAGTTTCGGGAGAATGTGGGTGCAACTTCCCAAATGCTGAGTGGGTCACACATGGCAAACAAAAAATTCAGTCCCGACAGAATATGTGTTGTTTGAATTCAGGCCCAGCTTTCTCTTCTTTCCTTCCTTCCTTC
>PJEM01006886.1:0-104046 GCA_004023845.1 Helogale parvula | reverse complement strand
ATTTTGTATCCTGCAACTTTACTGAATTCATTAATCAGTTCTAGAAAGCTTCTGGTGGAGTCAATTGGGTTTTCCATGTAGAGTATCATGTCATCTGCGAAAAGTGAAAGTTTGACTTCTTCTTTGCCAATTCTGATGCCTTTTATTTCCTTTTGTTGTCTGATTGCTGATGCTAGGACTTCCAGCACTATGTTAAACAGCAGTGGTGAGAGTGGACACCTCTGTCGCTGATAAAGAATTTAAAGTAATGATGATAAAGATACTCACCAGACTGGAGAGAATGGAAGAACTCATCGATACCTTTAATAGAGAGATAGGCAATGTTAAAAAGGACCAGTCAGAGTTTAAGAATACAATAATTGAAATAAAAAACACACTAGAGGGAATCAACAGTAGGTTAGAGGATGCAGAAGAACATATCAGTGATCTAGAAGACAGGGTAATGGAAAGCACCCAAGCTGAACAGCAAAAAAGGGAAAAGGATTTTTTAAAAAAACAAGGATAGGTCAGAGAAAGACAGATATCATATGACTTAACTTGTACGTGAAATTTGAGAAACTCAACAGATGCACATAGGGGAAGGGAAGGAAAAATAAGATAAAAACAGAGAGGGAAGCAAACCATAAGAGACTCTTAAGTACAGAGAACAAACTGAGGGTTACTGGAGAGGGGGGTGAGGAGGGGATGGGTTAAATGAGTGACAGGCATTAAGGAGGGCACTTTTCGGGATGGACATTGGGTCCTACTCCTGAAGGCAAGACTACACTGTATGTAAATTGAATTTAAATAAATAAAAAAAGATAGGATAGGTCAAGTGATTTCTTAGACAACATCAAGTGAACAAACATGCACATTATAGGGATCCCAGAAGTAAAAAGAAAGAAAGGTCCAGAAATCTTATTTGAATAACAACTGAAAACTTTCCTAATCTGGGGAAGGAAATAGACATCTAAGTCCAAGAAGCACAGAAAGTTACAAACCAAATGAACTCAAAGAGGTCCACACCAGGGCATATAATGAAAATGACAGCAGTTAAAGATAAAGAGAGAATCTTAAAAGCAACAAGAAAGAAACCAAAAGTTACCTACAAGGGAAAACTTATAAGCTGTCGGATGATTTTTCAACAAGCCAGAAGGGAGTGACATGATATATTTGAAGTGCTGAAAGGAAAAAAAATCTACAGCCAAAAATACTCTATATGGCAAGGTTATCATTCAGAGTTGAAGGAGAGATAAAGAGTTTCCCAGACGGACGAACAAAAAATAAAGGTGTTTATCACTGCCAAACGAGTCTTACAAGAAATGTTAAGGGGAGGACTTTTTTAAATGGAAAAGAAATAGCTATAATTAGACATAAGAAAACTCTGAATAAAAAGATGTAAGATATGACACGATATACATAAAATGTGGAGGACATAAAAGAAAGGGAAAAGGAAAACAAAACGAAACAAACATGTGTATTAATTTGAAGGACCATCAAATTAATATAGACTGCTACTTACTTAGGAAACCTCACATATGACAATATGTGAACCTCATGGTAATCACAAACGCAAAACCTGTAATAGATACACAAAAGATAAAGTGAAAGAAAGCCAAACATAACACTACAGAATCTCATCAATCACAAAGAAAAAAGAACAGCAGAAGAAGAAAGGGAGAGAGGAGGACTACAGAAACAACCAGAAAACAAATAACAAATGACAATAAATACATACTTATCAATAATTACTTTAAATGTAAATGAGCTAACCACTCCAATAAAAAGAGGGTGGTTGGAATGGATTAAAAAAAAAAAAAAAAAACAAGACCCAACCATATGCTGCCTGTAAGAGACTCACCTCAGACTTAAAGACACATACAGACTGAAGATGAAGGGATGTAAAAAGATATTCCATGCAAATTGAAGCAAAAAATAAACACCAACAAACAAACTGGGGCAGTAATACTCATATCAGACAAAATACACTTTCAGTAGAGAGTGTAAAAAAGGTTAAGAAGGGCATTACTAGTGATAAAGGGATCAATTCAACAAGAAGATATAACAACTGCAAATAACTATCCATTTAGCACTGGAGCACCTAAAGACATAAAGCAAATATTAACAAGTATAAAGAGAAAAACTGATGGTAATACAATAATTGTAAGAAACGTCAACACCCCACTTACATCAATGGGTGGATCTTCCAAGCAGAAAATCAACAAGGAGACAGTGTCTTTGAATGACACATCGGACCAGGTGGACATAACAGATATATACAGAACATTCCATCCAAATACAATAGAATACACATTCTTTTTGAGTGCACACGAAACATTCTTCAGAACAGATTACATTTTAGGTCATAAAACAAGCTGTTTTACCACTGTTGGGTATTTACCTACAGAAAATGAAAACACGAATTCAAAAATATATACGCACTCTTATGTTTATCGTAGCATTGTTTACAATAGCTAAGATGTGGAAGCAACTTCAGCGTCCATTGATAGGTGAATGGATAAGAAAGATGGACTATTATGCAGTCACAATAAAGGATGAGATTGTGCTCTCATCTTCTGAGACAACATGGATAGGCCAAGAGAGTATTATACTAAGTGAAATAAATCAGACTGAGAAAAACAAATACCATTTGAGTTCACTCATATGTGGAATCTAAAAAATGTATGAATAAACAAAAAAAAATCAGAGTCAGACTTATAAATATAGAGAACAAACTGATGGCTGCCAGAGGGCTTGGGGCTGGAGGGGAGGATGGAAAAAATGGGTGAAGGGGAGTGGGCTTCTAGTTATAAAATAATGAAATCAAGGGACTAAAAGACACAACATAATATATATAGTCAATGATATTGTAATGACAATGTTTGCAGACAGATGGTAGCTATGCTTTGTGATGAACAAAGTATAGTGTATAAACTCGTCAACTCAGTATTCTGTACAGCTGAAAGTAATGTTATGATGTGTGTAAAGTATGCTTAAACAAATAAATAATAAATACATGAAAAGAAAAAAGTATATAAAAGAATAAATCTCACCGTTAACAATAGATATAAAGACAAACAGAATATTGTAATACTCTAATAATGGCATGTAAATAACTTTTCACCATAGTGTATAAGTAAAAGATAAAAACAGTAAGTCTCATCATAAGCACAGAACTTTCTAATGGAAATAATATAAAAAGAGGTAAAATCTGACATCAATTACAGAAAGTATGTGTATAGAGAAATAAAGCCTAGAGTTTTTGTGTTGGAGCCTACAACAGACTTGTAAACTATAAAATATTTTATGTGAACCCCATGGTAATCAGGAAAAAGGATAGGATACACAAAATGTCCACCAATGGATGACTAGATGAAGAAAATGTGAAAAAAATGTGGTATATGTTTCCAGTGGAATATTATTCTGGCTTAAAATAGAAGATATTGTGTATATATAGATATAATGGAATATTACTCAGCTGTAAGAAGAATGAAATCTTGCCATTTGCAACAATGTGGATGGAGCTAGAGTATATTATGCTAAGCAAAATAAGTCAGAGAAAGACAAATACCACATGATTTCATTCATATGTGGAATTTAAGAAACAAGGCAGATAAACATAAAGGAAGGAAGAAAAAAAAGAGAGGGAGGCAAACCATAAGAGACTATAGAGAACAAATTGAGGGTTGCTGGAGGTTAGATGGGTGGGGGGTGGGCTAAATGGGTGATGAGCATTAAGGAGGGCACTTGTGATGAGCACTGGGTGTTATATGTAAGTGAAGAATCACTAAATTCTACTCCTGAAACCAGTATTACACTATATGTAAACTAACTAAAATTTAAATAAAAACTAGAAACAAGAAAAAAACCAGGAGGCGAGGTACCTGGGTAGCTCAGTTGGTTGAGTAACTGACTCTCTCTCTCTCTTTCTCTTTTTTTTAATGTTTATTTTTGAGAGAGAAAGAGACAGAATTTGAGCAGGGAAGAGGCGAGAGAGAGGGAGACACAAAATCTGAAGCAGGCTCCAGGCTCTGAGCTATTAGCACAGAGACCAACCTGGGGCTTGAACTCATGAACTATGAGATCATGACCTGAGCTAAAGTCAGATGCTGAACTGACTGAGCCATCCAGGTGCCCTTAAAGTTTTTAAAAAATATTTATTTATTTTTGAGAGAGAGCGTGAGAGAGACATGGAGGGGCAGAGAGAGAGGGGGACAGAATACCTGAAGTAGGCTCTATCTAAGCTGACAGCAGTGAGCCCATGTGGGGCTCGAACTCATGAACCATGAGATCATAACCTGAGCTGAAGTCAGATACTCAACTGACTGGGCCACTTAGGCCCTCCGGATGATAAAGTTTTAAACTGTCTCTATTATAAACAGGGATGTTACTTTTGACGTTTCTGTTGTTTTAGTCCTGATTTGCCAAACTTCTGGGTACAAAGAATCACTTGTTAAAATTCTCTAAATTTCAGAATATCCTTTCATTTTTTCTTATTTTGTTTGTTTGTTTTTTGTTTTGTTTTTCTACAAATTCTTTTTTTTCTTTTCAAATTTTTATTTATATTCTAGTTAACGTACAGTGCAATAATGGCTTCAGGAGTAGAATTCAGTGATTCATCAGTTACATACAACACCCAGAGCTCATCACAACTGCCCTCCTAATACCCACCCCCCATAGAGCTAACCCCCCAGACATCTCCCTCTACCACCTCTCAGTTTGTTCTCTGTATTTAAGAGTCTCTCATGGTTTGTTTCCCTCTCTTCCCCACCCCACCATATGTCCATCTGTTTTGCTTCTTAAATTCTACACACGAGTGAAATCATGTTTACTGTAAATTCCTATGGTTCCCATAATCTAACCTGACTCTCTGTTTCTTAGGTTTGGGAGAAAGGTGGTTCTCAGGTGGTGTTTATTACAGCTTCCCGTCACCGGGACAGGTGCCGCGTTTGCTCCCACCTTCCTCATCTACTGCTTACTACGCTTCTTGTCCGGTTGTGCTGCCATCGCCATCTTGGTCACCGGGTCTATTCTCAGTAAGTCGACAGTTGTGATCTGCTCCATTTCCCAAGCCTTGAATTTGACCTTGAAATTTCACCCGTATCTGACATTAATATCCCAACTGCGTTTTGTTTCAGTCATAGAGTGGATAAGTCTCCAGTCGAAAGTCATGACAATAGTACTGATAAACTGTGCCTTGAGTATCGGACAGGTCATTCTGGGAGGACTGGCATTTGCCTTTCGAGAGTGGTGCACCCTGCAGCTGGCGGTGTCGGTACCTTACTTTTTCTTCTTCCTCGCCTCAAGGTATGACCCTTCTTTCTCTTTTTGCCTTATGGGAACCTGGGATGAAGATGAAGACTGAATTGGAATATATTGATTTTCTTATTCCCTGGGCCTTTTCTTATTGTCTGGACCTAAAACCCATGTCTCTTATCTGTTTAACCTGTGCAGTTTGATAAGCAGAGCAGGAAGTAACAATGACCTTTCAGCCTGGGAGTTCTAGGTATTTCTGTTTTGCCATCTTAAGAAAAATATAGACTACAAGTCTGTAAAGTATATGTTATATTAAAGAGAATAATATTGGAATAACCCGATGGCTGTGATACTGGGTAAGACTTAGGAACAAAACAAAACAAAAACCTAGAACTCCTAGGCTCAGGTTATGATGTCATGGTTCATGAGTTCAAACCCTGTGTGGGGCTCTGTGCTGACAGCTCAGAGCCTGGAGCCTACTTCGGATTCTGTGTCTCCCTCTCTCTCTGCTCCCATCCCCCACTCTCTCTCTCTCTCTCTCTCTCCCCTCTCAAAAATAAACAAACATTAAGCATTTTAAAAAATATAACTCAAATTATTAAAAAAGAAATAACTTTAATTCTTTTTTGGCTTTGGAATGAATGAGGTTATGGCGAAATTTTCAGATTTTCATTTTCGTAGGTGAAATTGAGTAAAAGGAAGAGGCAGCAAATTTATTCATGTAGCTATTTGATAAAAGAGAAGCATAGTTTTTTCAGTACTAAAACCTGGCATGAGATTGGATGATTTATTTACATGGTGTGGTGAGCACTCCCTTTTTCCTTAAATGATTTTAACGAACATTTATTTATGGATAACCTCATCCCTGAAGTTAAAACTGTCTAAAGAAGAGTCGGAATTAGTTCATCAGCAAGATGAGTTCAGAGAGAGGAGAATGTAATTCATGCCAGACTCATCCATTATGTCGTTATATCCTCATAATAACCCTAATGGGAAGATGGTACTACTGTCCCCATTTTATTGATGAGAAACCCGAGGTGGATGTAAATAAGTGACCGACTGATGTAGTAAGTTACCAACAGAGCTGCCAGTGGCAGGAATACTTCTTTGTTGGGCTTCAAGCCTACATAATTTGGCGACTTCCTTTTTTTCGTTTTTAAGACTATATACTATGAGCACAAATTTGACAGAACTCATGGCAAGCTTGGAAGGGAATTACGCGTGTGAAGAACTCCCAAGCTGAAGGTTCCTAAGCTTCTTTGAAAGTCTGCTGAGTAAGAAGAGAAGTGAGTTGGCTCTAAAGTGTTTGTTCCTAACCATGAAGATGGACAGCAATGGACTGGTCTTTCTCATATTTTCCTAGTATTTATGAACTAAAACTTGAGTTTCCAACTCAACAAGTGGTGGACAACATCTGTAAAGGCAAAACATCTGTAGTCAATCATCATAAGACAAATAAGCAAGAGAGAGCTGACTGCATCTGTGTGCTTCAGGTGGGTGGTGGAATCCGCTCGGTGGCTGATTATCAACAATAAACCAGACGAGGGCTTAAAGGAACTTAGAAAAGTTGCACAAAGAAATGGAAGGAAGAATGCTGGAGAAACCCTGACCATCGAGGTGAGCAAGACATGGGAGAAGGTTACTGGGTTGGAGGGAAGACAAAAGTTGACTACGCCGTCTCCTTATGGAGAGAGAAAAGCTGTTTTCCTAAAAAGGTGGCCGAGAAGGTGAGCTCAGTTCCCTAGTCTTTTAGGGCCCCCTCCCACAGAAGCAGCTACCTCTCCCTTCAGTTCAATTCCTGGTCTGAAACTATAACTCTCATGGATGGCTTGCACCTCTCTGTGGCTTCATTTTCAAAATATCATTTTTTTTCTTTCATCTCCTGCAGTCTCCTTTAACTCTCTACATATTCCTTTGTATCCCTTTCACGCCTGTGATTGCATGTACAGTAAGTTACGCTGGAAAGAAAGGGAGCACAGCTCTCTTGTCCTACTGGGTGTGGACGCTCACCGAAATGCCTGGCACTATGTTGGCAAATGACACATTTGTTGCTGTTTAAGGCTTTAAGATCCGCCATGAAGGATGAGCTGGAGGCAGCACAGACCCAAACTGCTGTGTGTGACATGTTCCGCACCCCCAGCTTGCGGAAGATAATCTGTATCCTGCTGTTTGTGAGGTGGGCTTCATATAGTGCATGACAACGTTAAAAATGTGCAGACATGAATTGATTTATTTGAAAGGTTATAAACAGTGGTGTGTGTGTGTGTGTGCGCACGCGCGTGATGACTTGGAGATAAAAGACGGCGAAAACACACTTAAGTGTTGCTGTGCTTGGAGATGGGCAAACGGTTATAAAGACTCTCATGGAACTGATTATATGATGAGTTAATGGTGTCGTGTTGCCTCACAGTCTCATCACGGCAGACGGATGCTGATGACTTCCAACCACAGTACAGATTTTGGCATGTAGTTTCCTTCATTTTTTTCTTCCCATTTTAATTGAAGACAATCTTACCAATAGTACTGCAAAGAGGTCACGAATGCATAGAGCTCGATAAACATTTCAATGTGTAAAAATGTAACCAACGCCCAGATCCAGATAGAAAATCTCAGTTCCCCAGAAGGTCCCCTCAGAGACCTCCTACAGTCATCACACTGGCTCACCCCCATTCCGTCCTCATGGTGCACACACGGCCAAATGAAACTTACCAACTTACCATCACCACAGAGGAGTATTGCTGAGTCTTGACTTGCACGCCTTGTAAATGATAAAATGGTTTTGGGGCAGACCCCTTTCCTCAAGCTTATTTATGCCAGATTCATCCATTTTGTCCCAGGTCGCAGTAGGTGGCTATCATCCTGAATGTTTCAGTTTTCCATGAGATGAACATACTGTAATTTCTTTATTTACTTTAATATTGCTAGACTTGTACTTGTTTTCAAGTTGGGGCATTGGCAGTAGGACTCCTGTAGAAAATCTGGTACATGATCTCTTGAGGGATATAAGTATTTACTTCGGTAGGGTTGGGGGGATTTTAACTATAATTTCAAAGTTTTCAAGACCTACCCCCCCAAAAAAACATACGGCATGATACATTACATATCCATTGCCAAGCTTAAGAAAGTAACTATTGAATGTCACCATTTACTTCTTCCTGGGCATACCCTGGGAGGCTGTGTCTTCATGTCATTGGATTGTGCTTTTATACTTTTCTCTTCTCAACTAGGCCACAGGCTCAGGTTTCTGAGTCCTACACAATCTGATCAGAAAGAACAGTAGAGATCATTGTCAAGAAAGGACTTACTTGCATAGAATTTCTGTGATCTGTGTGATTTCTTGGGCTATAATGTCTTGATCTAGCTCTCTCTGGGTATAGCAGATCGTTAAGGTGGACTCCTCTCCCCTCGATGCTTTCTGAGTACATCGTAGATCCCCAGTGGGAACCTTTCATTATATTTCCTGTGGTACAGGTGATGCATGTTGCTGGAATGCTGACATTTTCTCTTAGCCCTAGGAAATCATATGCAAACCTTAAATTCCCTAGAACTGTGTCAGACCCCAGGGTACTGTGCCCCCAGATAAACTACTGGTTGAGCAAAAGGAAAGTTCTTCACACAGTATTGGGGTTGAGAGAGGAGAGGGCGGACTCACGGCATACTGATAACCCTCAGGAAAGAAATTCTGCTCCCTACCCTAGGTTTTAATCTCTCTATATGTCATCCAGTTTGGTGATTGGGTCAGGCTATGTTTCTCAGTCATCGCCAACTTTTTGCTTAGGGAGTCAGACTAAAGAACGACAGAAGAGTGTCATTTTTATACATTGCCAGGCAATTATTTATGCTAATTTTAAAATAATCACCTTAAGACAGTGTATTATGCACATCAGACTGGGCCTTTATTCTTTAACTCTGACCACTAATGTCTGGGTTAATATAGTCACTAACTGCAGCACATGGGCTTTAAATCTTACAGCATGTGTCTCTCCTCTTTTGTTCACTACAGATTTGCAATCATGATACCCTTTTATGGCATCGTTTTGAATCTACATCACTTTGGGAGCAATATTTTCCTGTTCCAAGTGGTCTTTGGAGCTCTCACTGCTGTGGCCCGATGTCTTCCTGTTTTAGTAATGAATTATATGGGCCATCGAACAACCCAGACACTTTTCAAGGTCCTCACGGGACTTTCTATTTTAATTACCACCTTTGTGCCCCAAGGTGAGAGAAGGCTGGACTTTGGGGGAAAGCGAAGTCCCCGCTTTGGGGATTGCATTGGTCACACCTGTCGAAGCCAGGAGTAAAGAGAGGTGTCAACTGAGAGCTAACTATTCCCCAAAACCAATCTGAGGGTTCAAAGAAAACCCTTCTAAGAAGTTGTTGGGAAGAGAATCAGAAGGCCACAAGGGGCAGCTCAGACATATATTTACTTTTATCACATCCTGAAAGTATCTAGAAATTGTTGTCATTTATTCCTGACAGCTTCTCTAGGATAGCAATTGATCACGTGCCCTTTGGCCTTTCCCACTTTTGTAACAAGCATGTAGGGCCTAGATCTTGCAAGTATATCCCACGTGAGGGCACAATGTGCTCATTGGCTCTGCCTGGGCTCTTCGTTGTCAGCTTTGATGACTAGTCTACTTCCTGATTGGTATGTATCCGTGTGTGAATGTGGCGTTAGGTCACCATGACAACAGCCCTTGCTTATGGGAGTCTTCTTGACTTCCAGGAAGTGAAAATTTTCCCCTTTTTTTCCAGTAGCAAAGGAGTGTACCACAGAACAAGGAATTGAGCAGATTAAATGCCTAGTTCATTCTTTGTTAGTTGACTTTGTAAGTTAATAGGATGATGGTATGTGATGACCAGGAGAGCCTTGTGGGCACGACACTTCAGCTGTGTCCCAGTGTGGCTGTGTCCCAACATACTTTATAGCATTACAGATTGGTGGACTCTCCTCCTCACGATATCGCTAATGATGCAAGCTTACCCCCTTACAATAGAGTCTTTCCCAGCGTTATAAAGCTATAATTCGATTTCTTTTTGTATTGGGAAGAAGATTGATGATCTGAAACTTCTCTTTATTGGTTCCTGAATTCTGACATTTTTTTCCCAACTAGAAGTTTCCATTCTTGGTTTGTTATGTCTGTCATTCTTGCAGATATAGCTTCTCTCCAGCCTGTCCACTAACAGAATAGTCCTGTCCTTTACTTTCTATCATGCCACGCCCACCCCATGACGATTTGACATCTACACTACGGTGACCGACTCATTCAGGCTTACCTGGGACTCTCCTGGTTTTATCAGTGAAAATCCCTTTTACTAAACCCCCTAATTCCCAGGAACACCAGGATAGCTGGTCACTTTAAATTCTGCAGTTTCCTTGTAAGGTTTAGACGACCGTAGAGTTGTCAAGTTTAGAGCTGGATCTTAGACTCGGTAATTGTCCACATGACTGTCTCACCTTCCACAATAGAGAGATAGTCCTGGACAGAGTAAGTAAAAGCAAATTTCTGCCAGACTCACCACGTCTTCTCCTTCTTTGACAAGTCTCAGATATGCAGAGAGACTGGCTGTAATTAATCCAGATACTTCTATGTGCTTTTTCCCCCTATGTCGAAAATTCTACATTTCTCAGCTTACTAACCACTCCATACCCTCTGACACTATAAAATTTCTACAACGTATCTCAAACAAACCAGTAACCCACAGGATCTTTTTTTCTGACTAAATTTGGTGGATGCTGATTCCTTCGGCCCAGATTTCTTAGTCTTACTGGTCTTTCTGTCTCCAGACATGCAGATTCTGCGTGTGGTTTTGGCAAGTGTAGGAATCAGCTCTGCTGCTGCTTATTTCACTTGTTTTGGTATCTGCTTCTGTGAGATCATCCCCACGGTCCTCAGGTATGACTTTACAGATGTTCTACCAGGGCACAGTACTGGCTGTTCTCAGCTAATTGGCACTGATTGCGGGAATAAACAAAATAAGACCTGTTTATTACAAAAGCAATCCTTTGTAATTGTGACAGTAACAATATGCTAACAACATTTAGAGCCAAGGTTTCCTGAAAGCTGACTTTGTGCCAGCACGGTGCTGAGTGGTACTTGAACGCATCATCTCATTAATCTTTTGAACAACTCATCAGGGTACGTGCATTTTGCATAAAATTATGAAAATGAGCCTCAGTGCACCTCAAACCTGACAAAGACAGCTAGAAAATCATAGAGTAGATCTCAAAAACAAGTGTTTGTCCTAAAAGCTCATGTATTTAACAACTGTGTCCTAGAGTCTTCCATCATTCAAAAGAATGGATCACAAAATACATGTGCAGATTTTTTTTCTTACCAGATTATGATGTATTGTTGTTTATCACTCAGGGCAAGAATTTTAGGATTTGACACGCTGGCCAGTAGGGTTGGGACCACACTGGCTCCCCTCTTGATGATCCTACAGGCATCTCTTTCCACTCTGCCCTGGATTATCTATGGAGTCTTTCCCATCACCGCTGGGCTTGCTGTCCTCTTCCTCCCGGAAACCAAGGGTCTGCCTCTGCTGGACACCGTTGACAACCTGAAAAATATGTGAGTGAACTTTCTAGCCATCTCCTGGGAGAAGCCGCATGCCCAGGGCTGTGGGCGAGAAGGGAAAACCCCACGTAAGTCCCTCGGATCATTGAGAAGGCTTGGTGTTGCTGTGACACTTCCATCTCGGGCCACTGCCTTTCATAATAGCACGGTCACCTCTGTCTCCTCTGAGTTCCAATCTAGCTTTCAAAAACCCCTTCTGCCTGGATCCCATTGGTAGTGGTGAAGAGATTAAAAATAGCTCTGTCCTCACACGACTTGGCCTCATGAGAGGCACACGTTCATGGTGGTGGTATTTCATGATTCTCAGATCCATAAGAGCCTCAGATATGAAGGGGGAAAGAAATGAAATGGCCAGTAAAGGAAAAATGTAGGGAAAATCACATAGAACTAAAGATTCTTTGAAAAAATAATAAAGGAAAGAAATCTTGTTTAGGTGCCTGTGATAGTCAGACAATTTTGCTGCCACAAGTAATGGAAAGACTGAGGATGGAGAGAATTTGAAACTAGCAAAATGCTTTAAATGAGAAAAATGGTGTATTCGTCTCCTAGGGCTTCCATAATTAAGTTCCACAAACTGAGTGAATTAAACAGCAGAAATTTATTTCCCCACAGCTCTAGAGGCTGGGATTCTGAGCTCAAGTGTCAGCAGGGTCACACCCCCTCTGAAGGCCTCAGGGAAGTGTCTGTTCCAGCCCTCTCTTCCAGTTTCTGGTATATCTTTGGCTTGTGGCAACGTAACTCTAATCTTCACATGGCATTCCTCCAGACATGCCTCTGTGTCGAAACTTCCCCTTTTGTGAGGAGACCAGTCATATTGGTTAGGGGCCCATCCTCATCTGACCCAATTATATATTCAACAACTGTATCCAGATGTGGTAATTTCACATTCTGAGATTCTGAGAGTTAAAAGTTCAACTTACAAATTTTGGAGGACTGGGGGGGAACAATTCAACCCAAACAAATGGGAAGTTCCCTTATGATTTTCAGTCAGTCTCTTGACTCTCCAAATGTGTCATCGGCCAGAGGTCTGAAAAGACCAAGTGAAAGTAGCAACTTAAAATTTTTTTAATGTTTATTTATTTTTAAGAGAGAGAGAAAGAAACAGAGTACAAGCAGAGGAGAGGCAGAGAGAGAGACAGAATCTGAAGCAAGCTCCAGGCTCTGAACTCTCAGCACAGAGCCTGATCTAAGTTTCAAATTCACGGGCCATGAGATCATGAAGAGCTGAAGTCGGATGCTTAACTGATGGACCCACCGAGGCACCCCAAATTCTTTTAAAACTGCCTTCTTGGGTCTTTGTGTAGGAATTTCTTGGATCTGCACAGGCACCAGGGCCTTTCCTAACATTAATATTAATGTCTCATGAATTTTATTGGATTATGGAAATCTGATGGTGGAGGGTCTGTTTGTATTTTGTGCACAGAAAGCACAAAAATTTATTTTTATCTTTGCTGGTTTTTTAATATTTGTTTTTGTTTCTTGATTGGTTGGTTGATTGGTTGCTTCTGTTTTGTTTTCCCAGCAAAGAACTCTCAAGAAAAGTAAATGAAATAAATTCCCACGTAAAAGTGACAAAAGTTTAAGGAGTTTTCATGAGCTGACTGCTTAGGAAAGAAAAATATGAAAGAAAAATAAAATATAGAAATTTCCTTTTATATCTACAAATTAGCAAGAAAATATACTGGAAAAATGAATCTCATTTACATTTGTTGCATTAATTTGTAGTTAAATAATTGGTGGGAACATGTAATTCTATGAATGATCTAATATTTTTAGAAAATAGTTGAAAGTCTCAAATTTGTTGGTAAATTATTAACAGAGGAGCTGATTCAGAAACAAAGGAAAACCATGGAATTAAGATGTAATTGTCTGAGAGAGAGAAAGGGTTAAATGGGTGATGGGTATTGAGGAGGGCACTTGGGACGAGCACCAGGTGTTGTATGTAAGTGCTGAATCACTATATTGTCCACCTAAAACTAATATTACACTGTATGTTAACTAACTGGAATTTAAATAAAAACATGAAAAAAAAGAAAATAAGACAGAAAATTTATTTGAAAAAATAATAGTGGAAAACTCCCCAAATCTGGAGAAGGAAACAGATATCTAGATCCAAGAGGCACAGAGGTTCTCCCCAAAATCCAAGGAGGTCCATACCAACATACTTAGTAATTAAAATGGCAAAAAGCAGTGATAAAAATTTTTTTAAATCAGCAAGACAAAAGAAGACAGTTACATTCAAGGGAAACCCCATCAGGCTATAAGCAGATTTTTCAGCAGAAACTTTGGAGGCCAGAAGTGAATGCCATGCTAGACTCAAAGCGCTGAAAGGGAAAAATATGCAGCCAAGAATACTCTATCCATGAAGGCTATAAATCAGAATAGAAGGAGAGATATAGAGGTTCCAGACAAACAAAAACTGGAAATTCATGAACACCAAATCAGCCCTGCAAGAAATATTAACGGGGACTCTGAGTGGAAAGCAAAGACCATAAGTGAGATTATGAAAAGTAAAAAACACAAAAGCAGTAAAAATAAGTACTTCTAAAAAAATCAGTCAAGGGATTCACAAAATAAAAGACTGTAAAATGTGACAGGGTATATCGAAAATGTGGATGGGGAGAGGAGTAAATAATGGGTTTAAATTTAAGCAACCAGCAACTGAATATAGACTGCTACATGCAGGAAATGTTATATACAAAACAAATGGTAACCAACAGCTGATAAATATGCAAAGAATGAAGAGAAAGGAATTCATATATATCACTAAAGAAAGCTAACAAACCATGAAAGAGAGCAAGAGAAGAACGGATTAGAGAAAATCTATAAAAACAACCACAAAACAACTTTAAAAATGGCAATAAATATGCATCTATTAATAATTACTTTGAATATAAATGGACTAAATGCTCTGATCAAAAGACACAGGGTAGGGAGGGGCCAAGATAGTGGAGCAGCATAGAAGGGGTTTTTCCCCCCTCTCTATATTCTGAAATGCAGCTAGATCAACACCAAACTGTTTTGCACACCTAGAAAAGTGATTTGAGGATTAACACAACAATCTGCCACCTTGAACCACAGAACTTGGCAGGTGCATAGTGTGGAAAGGCGAACTAGGGGAGAGAGAAGCCACAGAGTGTAAGGAACTGTTTTTGCTTGCAGAGCCAGGATGGAGACAGGGACGGGAGTACAGGAAAAGCACTCTCCCCTCCCCCAAGCAGCTGGAGAGAAAGAGAAAGAGACCTGCAAGGGACTGAACAAAAAAGAGAGAAAGGAGAAAGGAGAGGGTTTAAATTCCATTAAGACTCTATAAACGGGAACACAGAGTCTGAGACTCTGCAGCTCAATACCTGGTGAAGCTCTGGTGGGAAGGGCGAATCCCCAGGAGCAGACAGTGAGGTCTGTGGGGGAGGCGGGGTGCTCAGGCCACACAGGGAGAGGTGGCCCGCCTGCTGGGAGAACATTTGATAGAGGCTGTGCAGCCTCCCCGCAGGTAAAGGTTCCAGCAGATCCCAAAGAACAGCACTTTGGCTGGTGCTAGAACAAGGAGAGGACGGTAAGGATGAAGCCTGGCACCAGATGTGTTGTTATTTATCAGAATCCCTGAAATGCTGCTGTTACACAATTGCAAAAACTGTTTCTGGGGCGGGCTGGCACCTGGCTGCAGTCTCTGGGCATCTGCAGCAGTGTGGTCGTGCTAACAACTAACATTCCTGGGGTGGGCTGGCACCCGACAATTGCTCTGCGAGACCCTCCCCCAGAGGGTCTGAGTGGCTTAGGCCACAGTCCCTCAGAAGTGAGGGGTTGGGAAACACAGCTTCGTGTGAGATAAAACGGGAGGGAGGTGCTGCCTGGCAGGCTGATGGCTTGGTCACCGACAGTGCAGAAGCAGGGAGTGGATGGAAGATGGAGACAAAAGAGGGGTGCTTGATTGCCAGTTGGCAAGAGCACAGAGTTCTGATATTAAAGACTGGGTAGATGCGAGAGCCATTTTCACCTCTCTCCCACATGCACATATGTGCCTACCTGCACCATCACAATTCACTTCAGTAAATTGAGCAGCGCCATCTGGTGGAGAAAAGAGCTATTACACCAATTCCCATCCAACCGAGCTCTAGAGAAACTCAAGTCTAGAGTTCTTCATAGTTTGACTTCCAGGGGAAACTGGATGTAATTTCAATCGTATTTAATTTTGTACTCCGGTCTCTCTATTCAATTGTTTTTCTTTTTCTTTTCTCATCTTGAATACAGAGAGAGAAAAAAATATTTTTATTTTCTGTCTTTATAAAAAGATTTTTCATTTAAAATTTTCTGCTATATTCTTTTGCTTTTTTGTAAATTTACAAAATTCTATTTTACTTTAGTCATTTCATTTTATTCTATTTTATTTTCTATTTTATTGTATTCATTTATTTAAATTTTCAAACGTATTCCTTCCCCCCCCCCCCTTTTTTTCTTTTCTCTCCTTTCCTTTTTTCTCTATTCTATCAAACTTCTTTCAACAATCAGACCAAAACACACCTGTCGGGGACTGCCATGTTTCTGTCTGCCTCTAGGCAAGGATTATTCACTCTCAGCAGAGTGAGCCAGTAAACAAGATTTGCATCTGGAAGCTGGAGATGGTAAATTCCTTGGCAACAGTCATGCTGCGCCAGACCAGAGGGCCAAGGTGCATAAAGATCAAAACCTATTCAGTGTTAACTCTCCGTCCCCCAGCATTACTGAAAGGAAGTCGGGACGTTTCTTTTACCTGGTATCTGACGTAAAGTCAAATGCTTTGTTCTTCCCGCCCTGAGAATGGTATATAATGACAGCTTTCCTAATAAACGCTCTCTCTCTTCGCATGACCAGCAACCGTGAGTGTTGTGTTTTATTCTCTGTGCGTCCCCTTTTTCTCTTTCCTTCCCTCAGGAAAAGAACCCATGTCGATCCTCCGCCCATCGGGCCGGAGCGACCGGGGAGGGACACGACACACACCTAGGATATAACATCCTTTATTTAGTCCTTTGTGCTATTTTTAATTTTTTAATTTTATTAATTCTTTTTCTTCCTTCAAAATGACAAAATGAAGGAATTTACCCCAAAAGAAAGAACAGGAAGAAATGACAGCCAGGGACTTAATCAACAGAGATACAAGCAAGATGTCTGAACCAGAATTTAGAATCATGATAATAAGAATACCAGCTGGGATTGAAAAAAGGATAGAATCCCTTTCTGCAGAAGTAAAAGAAGTAAAATCTAGTCAGGATGAAATTTAAAATGCTATAACTGAGATGCTATAACGCTATAGCATTATATGCTATAATCTTGAATGGATGCCACAGCTGCAAGAATGGATGAGGCAGAGCAGTGAATCAGCGACATAGAGGACAAACTTACGGAGAATAATGAAGCAGAAAAAAAAAGAGGGAAACTAAGGCAAAAGAGCATGATAAAAGAATTAGAAAACTCAGTGACTCATTAAAAAGGAATAATAGTTAAATCATAAGATCCCAGAAGATGAAGAGAGAGAAAAAGGGGTAGAAGATTTATCTGAGCAAATCATAGTGGAAAACTTTCCTAATCTGGGGAAAGACACAGACAGCAAAATCCAGTAAGCACAGAGAAATCCCATTAGATTCAACAAAAACTGACCATCAACAACACATATCATAGTCAAAATCACAAAATACTCAGGCAAGGAAAGAATCATGAAAGCAGTAAGGGAAAAAAAAGTCCTTAACCTACAAGAGAAGACAAATCAGATTTGCAGCAGACCTATCTACAGAAACTTGGCAGACCAGAAAGGAGTGGCAGGATATACTCCATGTGCTGAATCGGAAAAATATGCAGCCAAAAATTCTTTATCCAGCAAGGCTGTCATTCAAAATAGAAGGAAAGATTAAAAGTTTCCCAGACAAATAAAAATTAAAGGAGTTCATGACCACTAAACCAGCCCTGCAAGAAATTTTAAGGAGTCCGGACTCTCTGAGGGGAGGAAAAAAAAAAAAAAAAAGACCAAAAGCAACAGAGAAAGGACCAGATAAACCACCAGAAACTCCAACTCTACAAGAAACATAATGGCAATAAATTCGTGTCTTTCAATACTCACTTTCAATGTCAATGGACTAAATGCTCTTCTTCATTTCCATTTGTCACGTCTTGCAGTTTTCAGTGTACAGATCTTTCACCTCCATGGTTAATTTCATTCCTAAGTATTTTATTGTTTTTGATGCTATTATGAATAGAATAGTTTTCTTTGTATCTATTTCATATATTTTGTTGTTAGTGAATAGAAATGAAACTGATTTCTGTGTGTTGATTTTGGATCTAGTAACTTCACTAAATTCATTGATTAGTTCTAACAGTTTTTGGTTCAATCTCTAGGATTTTCTATATATAAGATCATATGCAGATAAGGACATTTTTACTTCTTTGTCTCTAATTTTGAAATACTGTATTACCTTTTCTTGCCTGATTGTTCTAGCTAGGATTTTCAGTTCTATGTGAATAGTGGTGTCAAGTGTGAAAGTCTTTCACATTGTGTATGATGTTAGCTGTTGGCTTGTCATATATGGCCTTTATTATGTTGAATTATGTTCTTTCTATATCTACTTTTGAGTATTTTTATAATGAAAGGATGTTGAATTTCATTAAGTGCATTTTCTGCATCTATTGAGATGATCATGTGACTTTTGTCTTTCATTCTACTGATATAGTGTATAACATTTATTGATTTCCGTATGTGAAATCATCCTTGCATCCCAGGGATAAATCCTAGCAATCATGGTACATGATCCTTTAATGTGCTTTTCAATTCAGTTTGCTAGCATTTTTCTGAGAATTCTTACATTTATATTTATTAAGGATATTGCTCTGTAGTTTTCTTGTAGTGTCCTTATGTGGCTTTCATAACAAGGTAATGAAGGTAACTCATAAAATGAGTTTGGGAGTGTTCCCTTCTCTTCAATTTTTTGGAAGAGTTTGAGAAAGACTGGCATTAATTATTGCTGAATTATTTTGTAAAACTTACCAGCAAAATCATCTAACCTTGGGCTTTTCTTTGTTGGAATTCTATTGATTACTGATTCAATCTCCTTAGTTGTTATCAGTCTGTTCCAATCAGTCTTGATAGTTTGCATGTTTCTAGAAATATATCCATTTCTTCCAAACTGCAGTTTGTTGGCACATAAATGTCCATACTAGTCTCTTGTGATGTCTTTTATTTTGTGGTATCAGTTTTTTTTTTAACTTAAACAACAGAAGTTTATTTTCTCACAATTTGAGGAGCTGAAAATCCAAAATCAAAGTGCCGGTAGAATTGGTTTCTGGTAAGAAGTCTCTCTGTGACTTGCAGACACCTGTTTTTTCACTGTGTCTTCACATGGCCTTTTCTCTGAGTGTACACACTCCTGTGTGGTATCGGTTTTAATGTCTTCATTTCAAAAATTTCAAGGAATCCATAGATGATTCATAAAAAAAAGGGGAGAATATATCATTAAGATTATGAAGAGGGGTGCCAGTTCTGGCCCTCCTGGCCATTAGATGAATCTCTCCAGCTGTTTCCCTGGGCATGAACAACAATACAAAATAAGCTGGTAAAATTCACACATGTAATTTACTATTATTATTTTGACTTGGTTATGGGAGAAATTATGGAATAATCTGTAGGTACACGGGCTTTTATGTCAAACACCTGCTTTTGAGATTTGGTCTATCATTTGCTAGCTTTTTTGTTTGTTTTTTTGGGGGAGGGTGTCAGGGGTACAAGTAGATCGAGGCTAATTTTTATCATTTGAAAAATCCTTGTACCCTTTGTGACAATACTAATATCAGACAAAATAGACTTAGGGTCTGTTTAAGTTCCAAGAGACAAAGAAGAAATTGCGTATTGATAAAACTGTCAATTCAGTAAGTAGGTACAATTACAATCCTATATGGCACAAAACAATAAAGACTTAGAATATATGAAGCAACCTTAACAGAAATGAAGGGAGAAATAAGTAGTTCCCCAGTAATAGTTGGAGACTCAATACCCCTCTTTCAATACTGGAAAGACCCTCTAGACAGAAGATCAGTGAGAAACTAGGGGGCTTGAGTAGCACACAAATCACCTAGACCTGACAGGATACAGAGAACCCTCCCCCCAGCAAGAGCAGAGCACACATTCTTCCCAAGTGCACTTGGAATATTCTCTAAGATAGACCATCTGTTAGGCCACAAAACAGTCTCGATAAATTAAAAAATACTGAAATCATATAAAATATCTTCTTAGACCACCGTGGAAGAAGACTAGGAATCAATAAAGAAGAAAAATCGAAAAAATCACACTGTGGTAGAATTAAGCAACACAGTGTTAAACAACCAATGAATCAAAGAAGAAATCACATGGGAAATTAGAAAATACTTAAAGATGAATTTAAAAAAACCCAAAACTCAAATAACCACAACTTATGAGGTGCTGTAAAGAGAACGCTCAGAAGGAAATGTCTGTTGATGTCCATGTTAAAAAACAAGAAAGTTATTAAAAAAATCTAAAAGTACACCTTGAGGAACTATGAGAAGAAAAAGCGAACATAACACAAAGCTAGTGAAAGAAGGAAGTAATAAAGATTGGAGTGGAATCAAATAAAACAGAACAGAAAAACGATAGAGAGAAACCACAAAACCCAAAGTTGTTTCTTGGAGAAGAATAACAAAATTGACACGCTTTTAGCTAGACTGATGGAGAAGATGCAAATACAGTGGTCATACGGATAGTCTGTATCATTGCTAAGATGTAATGAAAATGGTACTTAAAATTTTTTAAATTTATTATTTTGAGAGAGAGAGAGAGCATGAGGGGGCGGGGCAGAGAGAGAGAGAGAGAGGGAATGGTTTATTAATCTTAAGAAATATACCATACTCGGGTAGGGTGCTAAGGAAAAGGAAAATTTAATGTGTGATCTGTGGAAACTCACTATACTATCTGGGGACTTTTTAAAAAAATCTAAAATTATTCATCTTGAAACAAGTGATTTAAACACTGGGTGTTGTATGGAAACTAATTTGACAATAAACTACTTAAAATATAAATAAAATAAAAACTATGTTTCAGAAAAAAAATAAAAGTCTTTTAAAAAAAAGAAAAAAGTGATTTAAGGAGGTTGGATATTTTTTAAGTTTAATTTTATTTATTTTGAGAGAGAGATAGAGAGCGAGTGGGGGAAGGGCAAAGAGAAAGAGGGAAAGAGAGAATACTAAGCAAGCTCTGCACTGTCAGCACAGAGCCTGATGTGGGGCTAGAACTCACATACTGCGAGATCATGACCTGAGCGGAAACCAGGAGCTGGATTCTTAACCGAATGAGCCATCCATACACAACAAGGTGGTTAGATTTTGATCTTCAAAAGAAAGAGAGAGAGAGAGAGAGCACTTGGGTGAGCATGTGAGCAGGGGACAGTTGGGGAAGGGGGAGAGAGAGAGAGAGAGAGAGAGAGAGAGAGAGTCTTAAGCAGACTTCACACCCAGTGTGGAGCCAGACACAGGGCTCAATCTCACAACTGTGAGATGATGACCTGATCTGAAATAAAGAGTTCATTGCTTAACCAACTGAGCCACTAGGAGCCCCCAGGATTCTTTTTAGATAATTAAGAGAATAATGCTTTAAATGCCATGACTTTAATTTTTTAAATGTTTATGTTTGAGAGAGACAGAGACAGAGTGTGAGCAGGAGAGGAGTAGAGAGAGGAGACACAGAATCTGAAGCAGGCTCTGATCTGTCAGCACAGAGTGCAACGTGGGGCTCGAACTCACGGACTGTGAGATCACGACCTGAGCCAAAGTCAGATGCTCAACCGACTGAGCCCCCCAGGGGCCCCTAAATGCTGTGACTTTAAAAATGTATAACCACTTTGCTCAGATTGTTGGCAAGACTTCCTTTCAAGGGGCGCTGCATATTCCTGCACAGGAAAAAGCTCTAATACAACAATTAGGATAAAGAATTTGCCATAATTTCTAAGATTTCCTCTTCCATTTGAAAGGTCACCTTCAGTTCTCAGGTTTATATTTTTCTTTTTATAAAAATCTTTATGGGGGCTCCTGGGTGGCTCAGCTGGTTAGGCATCCAACTCTTGATTTTGGCTCAGTTCATGATCTTGCAGTTCGTGGGACTTAGTCCTGAGCTGGGCTCTGTGCCGACACTGTGGAGGCTGCTTGGGATTCTCTCCCTTTCTGCCTTTCCCTCCCTCACTTGCACTCTCTTCCTCTTTCTAAATAAGTAAACTTAAAAAAAAACTATTTAAAAAATATTTTAAACACCAGTGAATGAAAAAGAAATCGCTGATAATGTGGATATAAAATGATAACCAGACAAAATACTAACCAAGTACTTGAAAAATGCGTCCGCTGCTTCCTGGAAAACTGAATGACACCTGGGCCACTGCCGGGAGCCACATCGGCCTTGCTGGATGACACGGTCACAGTAAGGAAATGGCAGACGCTGCATGGCTCCTGCCATGAGAGGCGAAACTGGCATCTCCTTCTGCTACTACTGCTCATGTGAAATTAAGCCTGTTGCTATTGATGAGGCCTCACAGTGTTCCACATCAGGCTGATATTCCCCACACAGACCCCATAAGAAAAGGCATTTTCCTGTCCCTGAATAAGGGATTTTGGATCAAAACATTATGAATATTTGACAAAAGCCTCTTCTAATGAGCCTTGCAGACCCAAAACATAAGGGGGGGCTAAAAATACAAGAGTTACAATTAACTCTAGCCCAGAGAAAAGGAGCCTAACTTAGAGATAAGAAACAGACAAGGACCGGACATAAGTTGCTGCATTTGCTAATTGGAGTCACAAATACCCTCCCTTGTACTGACTTCAGCAATGAGGATGGATAAAAAACTAGAAACCCAGGTGCAAAGTCAACACACACAGGGCCCGCATTATGCTTACATCAAAGAAAGAGCTTTCTCTAGCAATTTGTTAACAAACATTCTTTCTCTTATGGTTAATGAGCTAGATAAAATACTCCCAGCCTATCTATATACAATTTAACCTATGTTTTAGTTTTAGCATTACTAACTTAAATAATATGTATATTATCCTATTTTTTACTAGAAACATCCTATTATTCTCTTGGTTATAAAATTTGCTTAACCTTACTGTAAGTGCATTACATGACTTGGTTATAACTTGTTAATTAAAAACAGAGTCATAATTATTGGCCAAAAACCAACCCATACAAAATAAGATAGGTTTGTCACTTTCTTAATCTTGGGGACTGATGCCAAGGATAAATTGAGATGGTTCTACAAAACTACTTCTGTAAAACTTGTGTCTGTACACCTTTGATGATTAAAGCACCTTATCACTAAGAATTAGAAACTGTAAACAATTTCTCTTTTCTGATGTCATGTTATTGCTTAACCAATAAGAAAGACACCAAAGCAGACTGAACGGAGATGCCTGCCTGGTGACCATGAAAGAAACTCGTGGCTCTCTCTCTCTCTCTCTCTCGCCGACACTGTCCATCCTTTCGGGGACCCCTGGACCTGCTGGAACTGGACTCCGGCAGGCCACCATTCACCATTCTCAGCAAAATAGACTTTCTATCCTTCCAATCACTATGCTGCTTTACCAAAAATCCTCACTCCTTTTTTTAAATTTAAAGCAAAATACATTTAACAGATTTGTAATTCTAATCATTTTTATAAATGATTAGTGGCACTAATTGTCTTCACAAAGTTGTGCAACCATTTAGCACTATCGATTTCCAAAACTCTTTTATCTCCCCAAACAGAAACTTTGGATCCATTAAACAAAAACTCTTCTCTCCTCCATCCTCCAATCCCTGGGTGACTAGTAGTCACTCTCCATCTCTAGAAACTTGCCTACTCTAAATGTTTCTCTAGTTACTCTAGATATTAAGTGGGATAGTGCAGTATTTGGCCTTTTGTGTCTTTTTCACTTAGCATAATGTTTTCAAGGTTTATTAAGGTTGTAGCATTATCAGGATTTCATTCCTTTTTGGGGCACTTTTTGGGGCACCCGGACTCTCCACCTTGAGCACTTGGGTAGCAGTGTTTACTTAATTCAGGTTTCTTGGGTGTCATTTCCCTGCCAGTCAATTACGTTGCACTTTAGGTACCGCTTCACAAGAGGCCCAGCGAGCCAGATGCTTGTCACGGTTCTTCTCGGAATCTCTGGCCATCACACTTGTCCTCCAAAATGACAAAAGAGAACAAGCTGAAAAGAGGGAATGTCATCCCCCGATTCCTCAGGGCCTGTACTGATCACACCTATCTGAAGCTAGGAGGAAAGGGAGGTTGGGTTTTAAGGATTTCCTGAAACCGATTTATGGGTTTAGGACAGATTCTACAATTAAGTTAGAAAATGGGTCAAAAGTCAGTAAAGGTCTGCTCAGAGAGATGGCTGTCTTCATCATAGCCAAGAAGTATCTAGAAACTGGTACCACTTATTCCTGAAATATTTTCTAGGACAGCATTGATCATTCGCCCTTCGACCAATCCCTCTCTTAGTAATAAGTACGAAGGTGCCAGGCCTTGGAATTGTATTCCGGTATGAGGACACGATACTAATATTTCCTTTGTCCGGCTCTTTCTTATTACTACAGCCTTAGTGACAGTTTACTCCCTGATTCTATGTGCCCACTTGTGTGTCTCGTCTTAGGTCACCATTAAGACAACACTGGTGTAGGGATGTCGTCTTGACCCTAATAATATAAAAATCCTTTCTCTTCAAGCACAGACTGTGTATGGAGTAGGAAAGAGGCATTAAGCAGTTAAGAGCCTCTTAAAACCAAATTAAATGATCATATGTAATGAACAGGGGAACCCAAGTGGTCGCCACGGTTTACCTACTCCCAGTGGAGTTCTATATTTTATAGGATCCCAGACTGGTGGGCTCCCCTCCTCATCATGCATGTCAGCAATGATGCAGATTTGCTACCTCACAGTGATGTTGTGACACTCTCAAGAAATTTTTTTTAATTTTTAAAAAAAGTTTTATTTATTTTTGAGTGAGAGTGAGAGAGACTGTGAGAAGGGGAGGGGCAGAGGGAGAGGGAGACACAGAATCCGAAGCAGGCTCCAGGCTCCGAGCTGTCAGCACAGAGCCTGATTCGAGGCTGGAACTCACAAACCACGAGATCATGACCTGAGCCAAAGCCAGATGCTCAACCAACTGAGCCACCCAGGCGTCCCAAGAAATTCTTCTTTAAGTGAGGGAGAAAACAGAATTTCTAAAACTCCTCCAGTGGTTTCCAAAGTCAGACATTTTTTTCCCTCTCCTGAAGATCTTTGTTTTTGATTCTTTAACATCATTCTAGATCAAACTTTCTCTGGCTTGTCCATTACATAAGAGTCCTCTCTTTTCTCCTCTGCAAAACTTACTCTGTGTCAATATTGTGTATGCACCTAGGTTTTGTTTATTTTTTAACTTTGTTTACTGGGGCGCCTGAGTGGCTCAGTGGGTTGAGCATCCGGCTTGGGCTCAGGTCATGATCTCACGGTTCGTGGGTTCAGGCCCCGCATCGGGCTCTGTGATGACAGCTAGCTCAGAACCTGGAGCCTGCTTCAGATTCTGTGTCTCCCTCTCTCTCTGACCCTCCCCTGCTCATACTGTCTCTGTCTCTCAAAAATAAATAAAAAACATTAAAAAATTTTAAAAAACTTTGTTTACTTATTTGTAAAAATTATTTATTTTATTGTTTTCTACCAATAACATTTATTTATTTTTGAGAGATAAAGAGAAAGACTGGGCAAGAGAGACTGAGCATGAGTGGGGGAGGGGCAGAGAGAGAGAGGGAGGCACAGAATCTGAAGCAGCATCCAGGCTCTGAGCTGTCAGCATAGAGCCCGACGGGAGTTCCAACTCACGAACTGCAAGATCATGACCTGACCCGAAGTCAGACACCTAACCAAGTGAGCCACCCAGGCACCCTGTACGTAGGTTTTAAATTCACCGTAGACATGAATGAGTCTCACACCTCTCGACAGTTGCCTATGTGACAGTCCTACGTTCTACACACAGAGCAGAAGAGACACAGAAAGGAAAAATTTAAGCAAACTCCTACTGGATTCTCCTTCCTCCCTCTTTCTTTGGGAAATCCCAAATATGAAGCAGAGTTGATGCATAATAACAATTCAGATGCGTTTATTCAGCACACGCTGTAGTATGTAGATGTCACTTGCCCCGCCTTCATCCAGTGCACATGCTCTGCCCCTGGGCCCCTTCTCTACAGCGTATTTTATGATTCTAAAGCCATCTTCAGTAGTGTCTTTTTAACTTATTATTTGGTGGATGGTGCTTCCTTCCACTCAGATTTCCTTTGCTCGGATCTTCTTCTTTCCTGACATGGGACTTTCTTCTGTTGCTGTTAACAGTTCTCTCACCAACGGAAATGAATGAATCCCCTCTGCGATCACGTACAGCATTTTGTGACCCTGTCACAGCCAAACAGACCTTTCCCAGTTGATTGGCACTTACTGAGGGAAGAAAATGAAGACTTAAATGTCAAAAGCAACCAATTGTAAGACACTACGTTGCTGACCCCAGCGGCGCCCACCTGGCTAGCACTGTGTGCGCCGCCCCCCACCACTGGTGCTCTACTCGGTCCACGCATAAGGACACCGGCAAGCATAGGGTTAACCTGGAGAAGGACAGGGATTTCGTGTGCATCTTCGCCAGCATGGCCTCTCAATGAGGCAAAACAGATGTAAACTCTAAAAAAATAATAATAAATGAAAGCAACCAATTGTAATAATAACGATGAGAACAACAACCTATTGTAGTTGATGTTTATTGAAAGCTGACTTCTTCCCAGGCATGCAACTCCTTGAAGGTATCATCTCACATCGTCTTCTGAATCGCAAAGGATGGGTGCCATGGTTGGCAGTGATTTTTAAAAGCTATATATCTGTCTCGTGATTGGAAAATAAAACACGCCAGCTAACGAGACCAAATTTCAAAAGAAAGGCTCGTTGTCAACCTCCAAGTGTTTAGTCCTCTGCTCTAGAGTCTCCCATAATCTAAACAAACCAACAAATCACAAATTACATGTGTGGATTTTTGCCAGGTTTTTGTATTGCCATTTACACTCCCAAGGCAACAGCTCTAGGAATCCTGGGAATTGCTGCTAATATTTCTGTCCATCTAGGGGCCCCCTATCGTCTATGAGTTCAAGCCTCCATCTGTCTCTGCACTGACAGTGGGGAACCTGCTTGGGATTCGCTCACTCTCTCTCTCTCTCTGTCCCTCCCATATGCCCTCTCTCTCTCTCAAAATAAATAAATTAACTTAAAAAAATAAATAAGTGAGAAATTCATTGGACCATACCTATCTTATGAAGATGGAGTTGGGGTTCATCTAGACTTTCACCGGCTTTGAGCCTTTGCAGTAATCACCATGTCAAAGGGGCGGGTGGTTTACATTTAGTGGGGAGCGTGCTAACTTCCTTGGGTGTTTTAGGTGGTACCAGCACCAGGTGCTCAGGCCATTAGATCTTGTGCTGGTTAGGACTTAGGGTCCTGGTGGAGCTCACCAAGACAGCAGTCAGAGAAGAGGGGTCTTTCCCTCCTCCTTCTGAGGACACTTCTGGCACCTTTATTCAGCAGCCCACACTTGGACAGAAGTTGCTACTCATATGTCCCAGCCATGAACTAATACAACAGGGTGTTGAGAAAATCAAAGTTCATTCACCTACAAGTTGGCAGTGGGCCTGTGCTTAGAGATGTGAGACACGTCCAAAGCGTATTCCCTGCTGGAGGAATTCACCCTCTGTGGGCATTAGCAGGTAGAAGACACATCGACGACCAGGCTCTGAACTTCATTCAGAGTATTCTTCCCCTTCCTTTAAGGCTAATGCATGTTCACAGCCAGAGAGTTTTATTGGCCCGTCCTGTAGAACCCCAAAAGTATGCCTTCCTTCCTTTTTCCCTCTTTCTTTCATCATCAGTCCTTGCTGGCAGTATGTCTGCTAGCATCAGATTCTCTAAAATCCAGCAGAGCCTAAGCCATTAGACAAGCAGGGTCTGCCTAGATCTTTCCTTATTGGCTACATCGCTACCCTGATTTCTGCAGTGATGGTGCTTGATTTTATGAGTCACATCTGAAAACCAGTGGTGGCCCAGCTACACCACTGATGTTCTCTCTAGAACATTCTCTCTCTCTCTCTTTTTTTTTTTTTTTTTTTGGCAATAGGTGTAAGCTAAGAATGTTCCAAAGATTCGGGTTCTGGTTACTGTTTGCTTACTACTTCCTTCTTTGATGTTTCTCTCCTCTCTTCCATCTTACTGTAAGGAGCAAGGAGAGACCAGGTCATACCTCCAACACTTTGCTTAGAAACCTCCTCAGTTAAATATTCAAGTTCATAACATATGAGTTCTACTTTTCACAAAACATGGAACACAATTCAACCAAATTCATTAGTACTTTATAACAGGCAAATTATAACAATTTCCAATGACATATTCTGTCCATCTGAAAGCTCACCAGAAGCATCTTTAACAGTCATGTGCCTTCAATACTCTATTCATGATGGTATATGTATTCTCTAAGATGATAAAATTTTTCTCTAAAGCCCTCTCCTTTTTTCTTCCCGAGCTCTCAAAAGAAATTGCCTTTGACATACATCTATCTACGATCAGTTTCTTCCAGGTAATCCAGGCATTTTCTAGCATGCAGCATGCACTTCAAAGCTCTTCCAGCCTCTACCATTACCAAGTTAGAAGGCTGCTTGCTTCTATATTTTTAGGTATTTGTGACTGGGAAGTAGAATTCCATATCCCAGAAGCAAAATCTGTACCACTGCCCGGTCCAAAGGACAATAGGGATAGAAGCTATGCATAAACCCAACATTACTCCCACTGAGCAAGTTTGAATGAGCTATGGCCACTGCTTAATGTCAGTGTGCTGGGTCAACAATATGCCAATGCTGGATCAAAGTGTGATGCCATTTCTCATGAAGACCAACTAGAAGATGGATGCCAACTTGGTCATATTAGATCCCTTTCAAGACCAAAGAGCAGTGATTCATCTTGACTCAGATCACCCATATTCTGGTAAGTATTTCTCTTTCTTCCCTGCACAACTCAGCTAGAATAACCACTCAAAGGCACAGAGAAGTACTTGACTCACCAACACAAACTTATTCGTAATACTTCATCGAGCCAAAGAAGACATGTAGCATGAAAAAAGGCATGGCTGTGGGATCCTGACCACCAGATTCCCTGGTTCAAATTCACTCTCTACCACAGAAGCTGCCAGTACCACAGAACAATGGAATAACTTTGTTAAATTTAAAGTGCCCTGGGAGCCAGTTAGGAGAGGATACTCTACAAAGACAAAATTATTTCCAAATTGAATTACATACTCTAAATCAATGAGCCCATTATGGTTCTTTATTCCCCATGTGTAGAGTAACTAGTTCTGGGAAGAAAATGGCACAGGTTGAAATAGCCCCCATTTACCAAACCCACTTGGGGATTTTGTTCTCTTCATCCCTGCAAATCAGACTATGTATACGAGCATGGGAGCCTCACTATCCAGAATGGGAACATTTCCACCGAGAAACACATTCAATTCTGCTGACTCCACCATCATGTCAGTTTCCTAAACTAAGAGGTCAAAAGTCAAGGGAAAGAGTCACCAACTTGACCGGGTTAATAAAGCGTCAGCATCAGCAGGATGCCCAGCGGAACTTTCCGGTATGCCTACAGATTCTTTTCCTCCAGAGTTTCTCCACTGGGGAATCTCTTGGTCCCTCCTCGCCCAACTTTGATGTAACGGGACATGGGACCTTGCGAGCACTTGAAAAGGGCATGTATGTAGGAAGTCCGACCTCTCGAAGATCAGCCCCATCTTCCTCTCATGACTCTTGCCCCAGGACTGTCAGTGGCACCCAGGATGTGTTATAGCACAAAGAGAGAGAACGAATCACACTCCCAGAACTGAGATTAGTGGCAATGCTGGGATCTGTAGTTCATCAGACTCGTTTCCTTTTATAAGTTTTCCCTGAAGGGGCTTTTCCATGGTGATCGAATTTATTACATACATCCTATGCCTTGATCCAGCACAAGAGATGGACTGTGTAGGTTGTTACGGAACTTTCAACAGATGGCAGCTCATAGCGGGATCTATCCTTGGAATTGCCCTTGGTCAAAGGAAGGTATATCCTTCAATATTACATCCCAGGAGCATTGCCTGTGCCAATAGTGGGGTCAATGCGAGGTTGCAGTGCCCTGTTCTGTGGCTCAGTTACAGACGTTTGTGAAGAATCAAGCTTGCATTAAAAAGCACACACTTCTAGCCAAATAAATAAATAAATAGTAAATAAATAAAATAAACTTCCAGCTATAATATAACTATTTTGTAAATATGACTGGTGTATGGTAAGGAAGAAAATAACTACAACCAAAACATTTTTTTGACAAATTATTCCCCTTTCAAAAGTATAATGGTTGCTAAAACTTGAGTGCTGTTACCAGTAAAGAAAATTCATGCCACTGTTTTGACAATGACATCTTGTTCACTTCATAAATGCGGCTGAACAGAGTCTAATCTTTGGTTCACAAATCTGTGTTGTGGAAGGAATGAATAAAGTAGAAAATAACTTTGAATAAATAACACAGTTTCATTCTCAGTTAGTGGTGTGATTTATTATGACCATCTAGAATTTTTCCAGTTTTCTTTGCACAGAGTGTTACGTATTCTGGGTAATTTTTAAAAGCAATCTTACAGACTGATGTTATATAGCAACTTTTAATGCACTAAGACTGGTTCCCATCATCTATTAAAATGACTTTATTTAAATACTTTATGCACTTACATGGTAGAGAAACTGGATTGTTTCTGTATAGAAGACTGTTTTCACATGAATGCCATTACAGGTGTTTGGGAGTTTATGCTCTAGGAGGTATTGTTAGAGGTAATAATAAATAATCTAATATTATGAACTATTTATTTGATTTCTTAAACTCATACAGCCCTGATGTTAATCATTTCTAAAAAGTTAATTTCTACATATACATAGATGTGTGTATATGTATAAATATACATATACATAGTATAAATATATACTAAAACATATATAATATATTATACATACATATATTTAAATATATACTAAAACATATACAATATATATATTATACATATATATATTTTAGTAGAAAAATTTGGTCTAAGTAGGGCTGTTAGGGTCAGATTTCTTTCTTTCTTTAAAAAATGTTTTATTTAATGTTTATTTATTTTTGAGAGAAAGAGAGAACACAAGCAGGGGTGGGGCAGAGAGAGACAGAGACAGAGACAGAATCTAGAGCAGGCTCCAGGCTCTAAGCTGTCACACAGAGTCCAACACGGGGCTGGAACTCATGAACCATGAGATCGTGACCTGATTCAAAATCCAACACTTAACTGACTGAGCCTCCCAGGCTCCCCGGGGTCAGATTTATTCCAAAGTCACTGTGCAAACAATTGCATTTGCTTTAAATAAACTGCAAAATTACCAAATCTACTATTTGTATTGTTGAACAAAATACATTACAGTTGTCAACTCTGAATTTCACATGGGCTGGTTTTACTATGCTTCTGGATGGAACTCAATCTAGGAAAGTTAGAGAAAAAGACTTCAGATTTCTGCTCTGACTAAAGGGTATCATTCCTGTCCTCACAAAAAGAAAAAAAGAAACTACATCAACTGAAATCTATTCTTAGATCCATCAGAGGACTTAGGTCTAAGGGCACCCACCACCTGCCAACCTGGAGAGACAGAAAGCTACGTAGGATCACAGCTTACCAGGAGCAGAAGCGTCCTGCTGGTGTGGCACCTTAATTGAAGAATTTTATCAAAGTCTCAGCAGTAGATCAGTTTGGTATTTAAAAGCTTGGAGGCTATGGGGCCCCCACACATTCATGGGGCCCCACCAAGTCCTCCCTATGCAGAGCAAAAAAGAATAAAATGTCTTTTTCTTCCAAGAGGATGAGAAACAAAGTAAACATTTTGAAATATACTCAGAGCCAGAGTAATAGTTCTTGGCTCTACTCTCTGTAAAGAAGGAGGGTCCTTAAAAAAAACTATGTCACCCAAGCCTTTATTTGGTCAGTCAATTTCAGACCCGCTAACTTCTCCATCTCATATACATGGAGAGACAAAAACAAAAACAATGAAACTCATCTGAAGATCACAGCCTGGGACTCTCACCCACCATAAATAAAAAGAAATATATTCATAATATTCTGTAATGTTCTTCCTCTCCAGTTTCCAATCATCACATCAACAGGGCTCTGGGCCAGTAAACTCTGGATTACAAGGGAAAGAACTGCGAGACTCCGATTCCATATAATATGGAGTTTCTAGGAGATTCATAAAGAAGACCCAAAGGCAATACAAGAGAAAAAACAAAACTAAACAAATCCAAGCCGTATAGAGGAGATGGAAGCTTGACACCTACAGATCCAGAAAACATTAAAAACGGCCTATCGAGCCAGACCGATGTTAAATCTCACACTAAAAGCCTATTTGCCTCAGTTTGATTACCTGATGCATCAGAGACAAAGCAAACAGCAGAGGTGGACTCAGACTGGCATTGATTTTGGAATTATCAGACCAGGAATATAAAATAACTGAGATTAATATGCTAGGGACTCTAATGAAAAAAAGTGGGCTGTATGCTAGAACAGACAGGTAATAAAAGGCAGAGAGTTGGAAACTCTAAGAAAGAATGCAGTGGAAATGCTGGAAATCAGAAAGTTGGAAACAATGGATGCTTTTGATGGGTTCGTCAGCAGCCTGGACGTGGTTAAGTGAAGAATCCATAAGCTTGAAGGCTGGTTAACAGAAACCTTCCAAACTTAAATGCAAAGCACAAATAGAATTTTAACCGTGAGACAGCAGCAAGCAGTGTAAAATCCCTGCAATGGGAATAACAGAGGGAGAAAGGGCTCATGGGAAATTGAGAATAACCATGCCCGGCCATCTTCCCAAATTAAGGACAAACACCAAACCACAAATCAGTGGAAAGGCCCCCAGGAGACTGATTTCTTCTTTTAGGAAGAGGCAGATGCGACCAGGCAGAAATTGTAACGTTCGTTGCCAGAATTTTTAGATGGACGTAATCGGGATTGCATGTTAATAGTTAATGGAACAGTTTCTTTTTGGGAGCGATGAAAATGTTCTAAAATTAGGCAATCACTACGGTTTCAAAGGTTTCCAAGACTCTAGACTTAGCAGAAAAATACCCCAAAGCAGCTATTAAATACGTTCAAAAACATATTTACGTTTTTGTATATTACATGTTTACAAACGTTACGTTTTTACGTATTAAAAAAGGTTATGTTCTCATTTGAGAACGAAAGGCATTAGAACCGTGGCTTATCAAATAGAAAAGAACAATAAAGAAAATTTGTGATTTGGGAAGTACAGTTGCTGGCATGCTAAGTTCACCCAAGTGTCTCAACAGTAGATTTGAAATGGCAGCAAGAAAGAATTCTCGAACATGAAGATCGGGCACACAGAGAGCAGGAAGAGAAAACACTGGTGAATTCTCCGAGACGGCGTGCCACCTTTGATGCACAGAATGTATCCTTTTCAGACTGGCTTCTTTTATTTAATAAATTACATTTATGGTTCCTCCATGTCTTTTCCTCTCTTGATAGCTCATTTTTTTTTCTTTTCTTCTTCTTTAAGGTAGTATTTCATTGTCTGGATGGACCGCAGTTTATTTATCCATGCACCCACCGAAGGACATTTTGGTAGAGATGTAGAAACTGCTCTGAACATTTGTGTGCACATACATTTTCAGCTCATTTGCTGAATGAATGCTGAATGAATACCAAAAAGCATGACTGTCCACGTGTTTTCTCTTCAATTCTTCGAGAGCACATTGTACATTTGCCACGTGTGTGTTTTAGAATAGCTGAGTGGGGGCGCCGGGGTGGCTCAGTTGGTTAAGCGCCCCACTTCCGCTCAGGTCCGGATCTCAAGGATCATGAGTTCAAGCCCCACGTTGAGTTCTGTGCTGACAGCTCGGAGCCTGGAGCCTGCTTGGGATTCTGTGTCTCCCCTCTCTCTCTGCCCCCCATTTGCTTGTGCTCTGTCTCTCTCCCTGAAAAATAAATCAACACTGGAAAAATACATAATAACATAAATAACATATTTATGTTTCCCTCCCTTACCCACCATAGCAGAAGACCCTTGAAGACCTTGTCTTTTCCACTGCAGCATTCGTAGCGCGGAACAGGTCCTCACAAATGTTACCTGAAGAAATCAATAAGCCTGTAAAACAAAGTCTTTATGAACTTATCACCGGCTTAGCCTCCACCCTCCATCACTACCCACTCTGCCTGCATTTCGTCCAAGTAGTTTCTTTTCTGTGTGAATTCATGGTTTCTTTTTTTTTATGTTTTTTATTTATTTTTGAGAGACAGTATGAGCAAGGGAGGGTTAGAGAAAGAGGGAGACACAGAATCCGAAGCAGGCTCCAGGCTCTGAGCTAACTGTCAGCACAGAGCCCAACGCGGGGCTCGAACCCACGAACCATGAGATCATGACCTGAGCCGAAGTCGGATGCTTAACCGACTGAGCCACCCAGGCGTCCCTGAATTCATGGTTTCATTTAAAGCGAAGCAGAATGTTACTTTCCAAAATGGGAGGATCGCACTATCTTGCACTTGCTTGAGTTTATTCAGGGTAACTTTCATTAACTCTTTTCATCAAAATTCAGGACTACACCAGTCCCGCGCTGATTCTCAGTACTTTTCACAGGACAGTCTCAAACTGTTCACTTTTGAGTCTCACATGGAACATGTCCCGAAAGGCATTGCAATCTATGCAGCAGGTTTATTTTCTTTTGTTTGCAGAGGCGGGGATCGAAGTTCAATGCCACTTCAGGGCACTGCCGACTAAAAGAATTTTCACAAAGTACACGTTTAAACAGTACTAGCTGTCAGCTGCTGAAAGCGGTCTCAGCAAAATACCACTCTGTGACTTTAAAGAAAACAGCTACCCACCTGTTCCCTCCAAAACAGCCTGGAGAAACAGTTTTTGGGGCCCTGCCGTGGAGGTGAGCCGGAGGGGGGGCCCACTGAGGAAAAAGTGGAGTCAGGATCAGCACACGCTTAGTGTGACGTACTGAATGGAGAACTGTCTCTCTTTGAACTTTCCGAAATAAAGTCATCTTGCTCACATTGGGAATCACTTGTTCAGCCACGATGGCCTTTCAGGACCTCCTGGATCAAGTTGGAGGCCAGGGGAGATTCCAGATCCTTCAGGTGGTTTTCTTCTGCATCGTCAGCCTCATCGTGTACCCTCACGTGTTACTGGAGAACTTCACCGCAGTCGTCCCTGGTCACCGCTGCTGGGTCCGCATCCTCGACAACGGCACTGACCCTGCTAACAGCACGGGGGTCCTCAGCCCAGAAGCCCTCCTGAGAATCTCCATCCCACTGGACCCAAACCTGAGGCCAGACAAGTGTCGTCGCTTCCCCCGCCTGCAATGGCAGCTCCTTCACCTGAACGGGACCTTCCCTAACACGAGCGAGGTGGACACGGAGCCCTGTGTGGACGGCTGGGTATACGACCAGAGCTACTTCCCCTCCACCATCGTGACTGAGGTAAGAGGCCCCACTTAGCTCTTGTGAGTACTAGGTCCGCGTGGTTAGAGGCAGCACAAATAACGAACACGCTGCCAGCCCCGAATCACCCTTTAGGTGCTCAGTCTTTATTATTTCAGCAAATAGCAGATGCCACCAAGCGACATATTTCATGAGTCTCATGAGCTAACAAGTACATGTGACCTTGAGGTTACATGGCTTTTATTCTTAGGAAGACCAAAGTTTAAACACGTCGTTTATGTAATGTGTTAAAGGTGTTGTTGGCAAATGGGAAACATCTGAGATATTGATCAAACCCTGCAAGCACTGACCGTGCCTCCGAGCAGCCATAGGAGATGGGCAGTGACACCCGGCCATCCGTAAATGTGTAAAGTGCCTCAAAGATTGCATTCCGTGGCCAAGGCTGAGAACCACTTCGTTATGAAGGCATAACCAACAGACTTAGACGAGTCTCCCTAGAGGGAGTGGTATTTAAGCTGATACCTGCATGATAAAGGTCAGCTACTGCAAAAAATAAACAGGAACTGGAAGAAGGGGGCCTGAGAGAAAGAAACGTATCCGTCATCTCAGCTGTTTCCATCAGGCTTCCACTGAAGGGCTACAGGCTGCTATAGAGCGCTCTTTTGCTGATTTCCTTCTCTTCCAGTGGGACCTGGTGTGTGAATCTCAGTCACTGAAATCAATGACCAAATTCTTATTCATGTTTGGCATGTTGGTGGGAAGCATCGTATTTGGCTATTTATCAGACAGGTGAGTGTCTCTGGATCACTGGGATATTTCCTCGGGGATATTTTCATGAACTAACGTGCCATGTTTCCATTAAGAGACACTTATTGTAAATTACACTTTCCCGGCTTCCTTAGTCCTCAGGAGTCTTAGAAACACATGGGGAAGGAATCACAGTCAGTAGAGCAAATGCTATTTTGTCAGCTGTGAGCGCAGGGTGCAGGACCCAGAAACAGCATCTCCAGCAGACATGGGGACATTTTAGGACAGGGCTTATACAGGAGGTAACACACATGTGATTTAGGAAGGTGGGAACAGAGGGGGTTATGTTGCATGACACAGATATGTAAGACAGTGTTGTAGATTTTGGCCTGGGAGGCTGCGTTCCATCTCTCCTGGACCCTGTGAACAGAGTGCTTTATGGATTTGCAGAGCATGGTAATCATGTCCCTGTTTCCCAAGTGTGATGGGCAGCCATTCCCATTAAACTTGTGGTGTCCCTAGCAGTGTGTCTTGATGATGTATAGAAAAAAATCTTTTCCAGTAACCTTGATTTTTTTTTTTTTGCAAAAAAACCCACCAGACTTTAAAGGCAAATTTTTAACCATGTAATTAGGGGGCACATGGGTTGCTCAGTCGGTTATGCGTCCGACTTCAGCTCAGGCCATGATCTCATGGTTTATGAGTTTGAGCCCCACATCAGGCTCTCTGCTGCCAGTGCAGGGCCTGCTTCAGATCCTCTGTCCCCCTCTCTCTCTGCCCCTCCCCTACTCATTCTCTCTCTCTCTCTCTCTCTCTCTCTCTCTCTCTCTCTCTTTCTCTGTCTCAAAAATAAATCGACATAAAAAATATCAACCATGTAATTACCCTACTGACAACTCCCACTACCATGTGCGTGGGTGTGTCCTGTATCCGACAGGACCCCTCCTGAATTAGACAGCCAGCCATTGCCAGCACCAAGCACCTGTCCTTTGAGGAATCTGGGGGATTACGTTTCCCTTACCACCTACCAGCAGAATGTTATCTGTTGGGTCAGCTCAAAACTGGGAACTCTGAATGTACGACAGTAAACGTAGCTTATAAAAGTGTTCAGAGTCAGAGGGCTCATTTCTAACAGTTCTGTAACACAGAACCACCCACTTACAGGAATAAAAATAAAACTGCATATCTAAGGCTGATTCATTTTTTGAAAAGGGTGCCAAGATCATCCAGTTGGTAAAATATAGCCCCTTCGACGAAGGGGGTTGTGATGACTGGATGCCCACATGCAAAATAATGAAGTGTGATCCTTACCTAAAGCCATAACCAATATTAACACAAAATGGATTAATGACTTAAATATGAGAGCTAATTAACAGAGGACCATGGGGAGGCAAAGGGGGAAAAAGAGTTAGGGAGAGGGAAGGAGGCAAATCATGAGAGACTCTTCAATATTGAAAACAAACTGAGGGCTGAAGAGAAAGGGGGACAGGGGAAAGGAGTGATGGTCATGGAGGGGAGCACTTGTGGGTAAGAGCGCGGGGTGTTATATGGAAACCAACTTGACAATAAACTGTAATTAACAAAATAAATATAAGAGCTAAAACCATAAAACTCTCAAAAGAAGACATAGGGTGAATCTATATGACTTTGGGTTTGGCAGTGGAGTCTTTGATATGTCACCAAAACCAAAGAATAGACAGATCGAACTTCATCAAAAATTAAAAACTTTTGGAGAAGCCTGGGTGGCTCCGTCAGTCAAGCGTGTGGCTTTGGCTTAGGTTATGATCTCACGGTTCGTGGGTTCGAGCTGTGCATCAGGCTGTGTGCTGATATCTCAGAGCCTGGAGCCCGCTTCATGTTCTGTGTCTCCCTCTCTCTCTGCCCCTTTCCTGCTTTCTCGCTCTCTCAAAAATAAACATTAAATTAAAAAATAAAATAAAAAACTTTCATGCATCAAAGCATGTTACCAGGAAAGTGAAATGATAACCTATGTAATGGAAGAAAATATTTGTCAATTATACATAAGCCATAAATATAGGCAAATAGACAAACCGAATGGGTTTAATATTCAGAATATATAAAGAATTCCTATAACTCAACAACAAAAAACACAATTTTTAAATAAATAAAGGACTTGAATATACATTTCTTTAAGAACGATGTACAAATGGTACATACACGTGAAAAGATGCTTGACATCACGATATTTTAAAAAATGTAAGCCAGGGGTGCCTGTGTGGCTCCGTCAGTTGAGCATCCAGCTCTTGATTTGGGCTCAGGTCATGATCTCACAGTCTTGGGATCGAGCCCCACATTGGGCTCTGGGCTGAGCATGGAGCCTGCTTGAGATTCTCTCTCTCTCTCTCTCTCTCTCTCTCTCTCTCTCCTTTTCTGTGTCTCTCTCGGGAAAGGAAAAAAAAGGTTAAGCATACCCTTGTCACACAACTTACCAATCGTGCTCCTTGGTATTTACCCAAAGGAATTGAAAACTTATGTCCACACAAAAGTCTACATATTTCTCTGTAATTGCCAAACCTTGGAAGCAACCAGCATTTCTGTCAGCAGGTGAGTGCGTAGACTAGGGCACGTCGGGACAACGGAATATTACTCAATGCTAAAAGTAAAAGATCAAGCCAGCGATGAAAAGACATGTGGGAATCTTGGATGCATAACACCAGGCCAATCTGCAAAGGCTACATACTATATGATTCCAGCTTATGCCATTCTGGAAAAGTCGAAACCATGGAGATAGTAAAAAGATGAGTGGTTGGCAAGAGAGAGAGAAATTACTGAGCACATCAGGGAGATTTTAGGGTGGTGATACTGCTCTGGAGGATACTATGATGGCAGGTGCATGTCATTACATGTTGTCAAAAACCATAGAAGGTGCAACCCCGAGAGTGGACCCCAATGCAAACGACGGGCTTTGGGGGATGATGATGTATCACTGTAGTTTCAATAGTATCAAATGTTTCACTTGATGCAAGATATTGATAGGTGGGGACATTGTGCATGAGTGGCGGCAGGATGTTGGGAAATCTCTGTACTTTCTGCTCAACGTTGCAGTCAACTTAAAACTGGTCTAAAAAAATAGAGTCTGTTTAAACACACACACACAAAGTAGTTTAACAGAACAAAGGAAAAATAAGAACACGTGGTTCATAAAGCCTAAAATGATAGTTAGCTGGCTCTTTCCAGGAACTATTTTCTGCCTCCTGCTGTAAAAGTACTCTGAGGCTCTTTGTTCATGTATTAAATCATTTCTCTCTGCCCTTGACCTTCTGCAGCCTCTATTGATCTGTCTTCAAAGATTCTCTCTTATGTCCCATCTAGTGAATTCTTATATCAGAAATCACTTTGTCAGCTCTCCGAATTTCAATTATTTTGGCTTCTCAGTTGCTGTCTCTCTGAGAAATGCTGATTTCTAGGCTCCGATTTTCATATGTTAAAATCAGATTTCATTTCTGTCTTTGAGGATGGTTCTGTCACCACTTTAAAATCCTTGTGGATTAGTTCCAAACTTTGTCTCCTCTCAGCAGAAGGTCCGCCAGATTTCCACTCTCTTGGGAGTGGAGTTCCATTTTCTGGGTTCTTCCTGTGTGAGGATACTATGAATTATATCTTGACTATGATACTATTAAGTGGTGAAGATTCTATTTTCCATTATTATTCACCGGTAATACTGATTCCATTATTACTCATCAGTAATACTGATTCCTTCATTTTAGCAAATAGCTTTCGAGCCTCAGACTGAACTGAAGACTGTTTCTGACACAACAGCTCCAACCTCAGTTCATATCTTTGTCTACAGGTGACCTGCTTTGAGCTTATTCTTGACATGCACGCTTTAGTGGCTCTTTAGGAGCTGCGTGGTAGACACGATTTAAGGGTCCCCTCTGTGCCACTTTCCCTTGCTGAATCCTCACTCTCTTCGTTATTTCTAGTATCCCACCATCTTTGACCTTGTTCCCCAGACCACAAACCAAAGTCCGACGCTTAACCAGCTGAGACACTCAGGTGCTCCTAAAATATATATTTTTTATCTACATTTTAATTTTTTTGCCATGAGCACATGTGTTTTGGTCCGAAAATACCAAAAGGTTAAAAAAGTGAAGTGTGTATTTGTATCTTATTTGCTGGTGGCTTTGAGAGTCCATTCAATACGAGGTAGGAATCGGGAAGGAATATTGTGGCTGATGATCAGTAAGGAACAGGTGGACGGTTACTACTCTATCAATTCTCCCCAGCCCAACTCCTTAACATTCCTCTGACCCAGAAGGATGGTAGGCAGAAAATAACCTCATGACCTTCTGTATGTCCTCAAAGTCAGTGTGATGGATCAAGGGATTATAAGAAAGTCTTTCTTCCCCATCAAAATGGTTGACTGTGCCAGCAATGACCTGAGAGGTAGGGGTCCTCCTCCCATCTCCTGCAGTTAGGAGTAAGTAGGGTGAATATAGAATTTTCATCTTCGGGGAGGGGGGTGGAGGGTACTTGTGAGACCAAGAAGGAATGTTATTACGAATTAAGCTGAGAATGTGCCAGCAAATGGGATAATTGGTCTCTGAAAAATGAATGAATAATAGAAGATGGGCTATTGCACTGGATATTTAAGGAGAAGGGGTTCTAGGAACTGATGCTGAGTAAGTCTGTCTAAGTTCAGACAAGTGTTCCTTCAACACAAGAAGACTATGGTCACGTTGCTAAAGTAGTTACCTGGATTTCAATCGGTCATGTCCATAGTCTCTGCCGCCCTCACCAGGGGCTGAGACCATCGGCTTCTCCCGGGGTCCACCAGCAATGTACTTCTGAATTGGAGCTAAGGGGAGGTCTGGCTTGTCTGAGAGGTTCAAACCACTAAGTTTTCCCTTGCTTAACATTCAAACATTTAAAGTGTCTATTCAACACGTGAAGGGAGTGAGATCTCCAGAGGAAAATATGAAACTGGTCATTTTAAGTTGGAGATGAAAGCAGTCTTCTAAGGGGTAGGAGGGGTATTCACATCATAACGGACGCTGGCCTTGACACTCTTTTTTTTTTTCTGTTTTTGTTTGTGTGTTTGTTTGTTTTTGAGAGACAGAGAGAGACAGCAGAAGCAGGGGAGGGTTAGAGAGAGGGAGGTACAGAATCTGAAACAGCCTCCAGGCTCTGAGCTAGCTGTCAGGACAGAGCCCAACGTGGGGCTCGAACCCACGAACCATATGATCAGGACCTGAGCCGAAGCCGGGCACTCAACCAACTGAGCCACCCAGGCGCCCCAACCCTCACCTCTTTAATAGGAGGGTCATGGGAATATGGCTGCTTGGATATTTATTGAGTTCAGTGTTGGCTAGGCGTTATATTTGGGATGGATTGCTTTCAAGCAGGTCTATATTCTCCACATTGTTTTCCTCTCCCTGGCATCTCCTGCTGCATGACCAACAGGCATTTCCAATACATTACACTCAAAACATAAATCTTGACTTTCTCCTTCATATGTGCCGTTTTCCCTATTTTCCTTCATATCACTAAACGGTATCAGCATTTATCCATTTTCTCAGGCTGAGGATATAGGTATAATTTTTGGTCTTCTATTTGCCACACCAAAGCCTCCGTAAGAATCCAAAACCATCAGGAAACCCTGTTGCATTTACCTACAAAATTATGTTCCAAATACAGCTACTTATTACCTTTTCCAACACACCTTCTTAATTTATTTTTTAAAATTATTGCTACCAAAGAAAGCCTTTCTTCTTTTTCTTTTTCTTAATGTTTATCTATTTTTTGAGAGAAAGAGAGTGAGCCACGGAGGGACATAGAGAGAAGGAGTCACAGAATCCGAAGCAGGCTCCAGGCTCTGAGCTATCAGCACAGATCCCAACAGGGGGCTAGAACTCAAGAACTGCGAGATTGTGACCTGAGCCGAAATTAGACACTTAACCCACTGAGCCACCCAGGCGCCCCTACACCTTCCTAATTTAAATGCCCACCATCTTTCCTAAGGATTATTTTTCGAGCCTCTTAGTTGGTTTCCCTATCACCACTCTGGCTCTCCCGGTGAATTATCAATGGAGCATCAAGGATGCGATTTAAAAGGCCCTCTCATAATAATCCTCTTTAAAACTTCTGATGGATACATTTCAGGTTCCAGGAATAAAAGCCTTAAGTTCTACTGCTTGCCTTTCACTTGCCAAGAAAAGACACATGAACAGAACACAAAAAGCAACTACCTGACCTTACTTGAGAGTAAACAGAGGCAGGTAGATGGGGAGGAGTGTTTGCTTTCTCCAAGGAGGGCAGATGGAAAACAATACAGGGAAGGTCCTATTTCCATGGCTGTTAGACCGGGGTAAGGTGCACTCCACACAGTAGGTAAAGCTGTCAGCACAGAGCCCGACGCGGCACTCGAACTTACTAACTGTGAGATCAAGACCTGAGCTGAAGTTGGACGCTTAATGGACTGAGCCCCCACCAGGCACCTCTAGAAACTGCTTGTATTCTTGATATAGGTGTCATATGATCTGTAACTGCCATTGAAATGGTTCAACAAAAAAGAGTCTGTGTGTGTGTGTGTTCACACATGCAAAGAAATGAAGCAAATACAGCAAAATGCTATGTAGTGGTGAATCTGCTTGAAATTTATACCAGTGTTAATTATAGTATTCATTTAAACTTCCATATGTGAAAATTTTTGAAATAAAGAGCTAAGAACAAATCTGCTCAAGTGGAAGCCAACGTTCAATGTATCATACTTACAGACATCACAAATATATGTTTTAAAGAAAATTGGTAAAAATGAGCATGTAATTTTGTAACCTCTTTTTAATTTTTAAAAATATTTTTATCTATTTTTGAGAGAGAAAGACAGAGCATGAGCAGAGGAGGGGCCGAGAGAGAGGGAGAGACAGAATCTAAAGCAGGCTCCAAGCTCTGAGGTGTCAGCACAGAGCCCAATGCGGGGCTCGAACTTGTGAACTGTGAGATCATGACCTCAAGCCAAAGTTAGATGCTTAACTGACTGAGCCACCCAGGTGCCCCTGTAACCTCTTTTTATATTTATATTTACAGATCTACATCGCATTTTCTTTTCCAATAAAATATTTTTTCAAATAATTAGAGGATGAACATATAGCCAAAATAAGAATCATGCACAAAGCTTCTCGAATTATCTGTGTCAAACACAATTATTAAAACATTATTGTGTTAGTCAAGGTTGCTAGTTACAGTAAGAACCCAAGAATTATAACTGGTTATTTAAAAAAAAAGTCCTGATTCTCACCATTGTCATAGTTTGGGGTGGGTCATGCGCCCCCACCTTCTAGGCAATGACTTGAGGAACCGGTACCTTCCATTGTGTGACTTTTTCATTGGCACATTTTTTTGTTTCCAGCCGTGTTGTCAGAAGGAATGAGCAGGACCCGAGTAGACTTACATGAACAAGCCTGCAAGTGGCGTAGGTCCCTTTTGTCCACAGTCCTTGGTCAGAATGCAGATGTAGGACTTTAACTTAAATATAAGACTGGGGGTGGGGTGCCTGGAGGGCTCAGTCGGCTGAGCTTCTAACTCCTGATTTTAGCTCAGGTTGTGATCACAGGGGATGGAGCCCACATGGGGGTCTGTACTGAGTGTGGAGCTTGCTTCAGATTCTCTGTCTCTCTCTTCTGCTGCTGCCCCTCTTCCCTGCTTGCACTCTCTCTTCCTCTAAAAAAATTAATAAAAATTTAAAATAAAAATATTATAAGACTGGGAAGAGTAATGTTCCTCTACTTGTGTTGGGGGGAAGTTGTAGCCAAATTACACAACTAATAATTAATGAAACAATAGCTATTGTTATATTTTACACAGCACACATTTCTCTTCTTTTGAGTATCAACCACCGTAGGCTGTGTGATCATACTGCTCATTTCATAAGACAGTGTCATTAGTCTAGCCATGAATTCCTTTCATGGACGTATGTTTCATTTTTCCTTATGCTCCAGGCCCACTTCGTTCTTCCCAATATAGGGATCCATATTATGCATTCACTATATTTCTTTACATTCATATGGGTTTTTATAAAATAAGTGACATTCTTTGGCTTACATATATTTTAATTCACGTATTTATGTAAATGTGTTATCTTTTTCTTTTTCTTTTGTACACCCACTGCTATGGTTTTGAGGGACATACACATTCCTAAGGATAGTTCTAGTTCATTCTTCAAGTTGCTGCACGGTGCTCCACAGTGGACATCCATTATGATGCTCTAATCCATTTTTTGGTGACGGACAACCAGATTATTGCCAAATGCCTGCCACTTTAAATATCACTACATTTAATAAGTTTTATTATTAAAAGGTCACAGTGATCTTTCCCTGTGAGAATGTACATGATATATCTTCTTAAAACTTTTTAAAAATCACTTTTTTTTATTTTAGAGAGAGAAAGCCCAAGCAGGGGAGAGGGGCAGAGGAAGAGAAAGAGTCTTAAGCAGGCTGCATGCTCAGTGAGGAGCCCGTCGTGGGGCTTGATCCCATGATCCTGGGATCATGACCTGTGCCCAAATCAACAATTGGACGCCCAACTGACTGAGCCATTCAGGTGCTCCTACACAATATAATCTTTATTTTATTTTATTATGTTTAATTAATTTATTTAAATTCAGGTTAGTGAACATCCCGCGTCATATTGGTTTCAGTAGAACCCGATGATTCTCACTTACATGGGACACCCAGGGCTCATCCCAACAAGAGCCTTCTTTAATGCCCATCACCCATTTAGCCCATCCCCCCACAGTCTTCCCCTCCAGCAATCCCCGATTTGTTCTCTGTATTTAAGAGTCTCTTATGGTTTGCCTCCCTCTCTGTTTTTAACTGATTTTTCCTTCCCTTCCCCTATGTTCATCTGTTGTGTTTCTTAAATTCCACATATGAGTAAAGTCATATATTTGTCTTTCCCTTTAATACAGCTGCTTTTCGTTTTGACGGACCAGACTTTCCGATGGTTGTCATGACATCATTTTGTTAATTATAGTATTTCTTTACATAGGTTTTATTCCATTATAAATGGAGGTACAAATGCGTGTGATATAAATACTCAAAATATAAGCGATTTGACACCGTATCACAATTTAAATATTCTGTAAGAGTAGCAAGGATTTCTGAGCATTTGTCCAGTCCCATTGTTTGTCCATCTATAAGTAGTACTGGGCACACAAAATCAGCACAAGCATCTTAGCCAAGTTGTCTAGAAAAAGGCCCTCTCTCCCAGAAAACTGCAAAGCACAGAATTCTCTTTCCTTTTTAAAAATACCCTCTCCTTCTCTGTTTCTTTATTCTCATCTTACCTAATCCTTTCCTTTGAGAACCTGCTCTTAATTCTGTGTCTGGGTTGTGGTTTCCTACCATTTTATTTTAGGGAAAAATGTTGTTTAAGACCCAGACTTAGGGGCCCCTGGGTGGCTCAGTCGGTTAGGCATACGGCTTCAGCTCAGGTCATGATCTCATGGTCCGTGGGTTTGAACCCCGAGTCAGGCTCTGTGCTGACAGCTAGCTCAGAGCCTGGAGGCTATTTCGGATTCTGTGTCTCCCTCTCTCCCTGACCCTCCCCTGCTCGTGTTGTCTCTCTCTGTCTCTCAAAAAAAAAAAAAAAAAAAGACCCAGCCTTAGCAGAGAGGAGCTCTAGGCAACGCCATTACCAATTTTGTAAAAAAATTTTTAATGTTTTTTAATTTATTTTTGAGAGATGAGAGAGACAGTGCGAGCAGGGGAGGGTCAGAGAGAGAGAGAGATACAGAATCCGAAGCAGGCACCAGGCTCTGGACACGGAGCCCGAACCCACGAACTGGGAGATCATGACCTGAGCCGAAGTTGGATGCTTAACTGACTGAGGCACCCAGGTGCCCCACCATCAGCAATTTTGATGTTTTGTTCCATGGATGTTCCTTTTATATAGCTTAGCCATGACCTGCATGGTCCCGGAGCCCCAGCTACAGATTTAGAGCCCATCTTACTCAGTTCAGGCTACCACAACCAAATACCGTAGACTAGGAGGCCTAAACTTCAGGCATTTATTTTCTCAAGTTTTGGAGGCTGAGAAGTCCAAGATCTAGGTGCAGAAAGATTTGGTTCCTGGTGAGGTCTCTCTTCCTGGCTTCAAGTCAGCCGTCCTCTTGCCATGGCCTCAGATGGTGGAAAGAGAAGGGGAGTGATCTTTCTGGTACCTCTTCTCGTAAAGTCTCTAATCCCATTATCAGGACCTCACTCAGGGTCTCATCTAATCCTAACTACCTCCCCCACAGCCCATCTCCAGATACATTTCACTGGGGATTAGAGCTTCAATTTGGGGGAGGGGGACACAACTCAATCCATAACAGGTCCCTGTGTTCTTTTTTAAAAAAATTATTTATTTTTGAAAGAAGAGGGAGAGAATGCATAAGTGGGGGAGGGGCAGAGGGAAAGGGAGAAAAAGAATCCCAAGCAGCATCCTCACTGTCAGTAGAGAGACCCCGACACAGGGCTCTGTCTCACAAACCATGAGATCATGACCTGAGCCCAAACCCAGATTTGGATGCTTAACTGACTTCACCCAGGTGCCCCAGATGCCTTGTGTTCTAGACACTGCACAGACTCTCTACTATGTTAACTGCACATGATAGTACAAGACATATGTGATGTGTTAAATTTTCCAGTATTGCAACCTGTCTTATAGGGCGTCGATCGGTTCCCAAGGGTCTGATAGCAGATTGGGGAAGAAGCCTTGTGATATGCAGGACCTATTTACAAACAGGAAAGTTGCTCCTGGAACACCTACTCTTTTTTTTTTTTTAGTGTTTATTTATTTTTGAGAGAGGCAGAGTGCGAGCAGGGGAGGGGCAGAGAGAGAGGGAGACACAGAATCAGAAGCAGGTTCCAGGCTCTGAACTGTCAGCACAAAGCCCGATGTGGGGCTCGAGCTCACAAACTGTGAGATTGTGACCTGAGCTGAAGTCAAATGCTTCACCGACTGAGCCACCCAGGAGCCCAAGGGGGATGTTTTAATAAGTGGAGTTTATTAACTTTGAGTTAATAAAAGTTAAAAAAGTTTAATAACTTTGCCCTTGAGACTTGAAAGAATCAACAGATAATCAAGAGAAGATCTTCCCAGGGGCGCCTGGGTGGCTCGGTTGGTTGAGCGTCTGACTGCAGCTCAGGTCATGATCTCACAGTTCGTGAGTTCGAGCCCCGCATCAGGCTCTGTGCTGACAGCTCGGAGCCTGGAGCCTGCTTCACATTCTGTGTCTACCTCTCTCTCTCTGTTCCTCCCCTGCTTATGCTCTCTCTCTCTCTCTCTCTCTCTCTCTCTTTCTCTCTCTCAAAACTAAAATAAAAAACAAAAAAAACAAAAACATCCCCTGAATTTCAAAGCTTGTCTTTTTTGTTGTTGTTAATTTTCCCATCAGGTTGTTGTTATCCCCAGAGCTAACCTGTTCCCGTTCCTCAGGTTGGGGAGGACGTTAATTCTCAAGTGGTGTTTCCTCCAGCTCGCCATCACCGACACCTGTGCAGCCTTAGCTCCCACCTTCCTCATTTATTGTACACTACGCTTCCTGGCTGGCTTTGCCACCAAGACCATCCTGATAAACAGTATAATGCTTAGTAAGTAAACACTTTGGATCTTGACATTCTCCAAGCTTTAACTTTGAAATCCCAACGTTGAAGTCAAAATCCTGCTTGTTTTTTTCTTTCAGTTGTAGAATGGACAGTGCCCAAATTCCAAGTCATGGGAATGGCAGTGGCCACCTGTGGTGCGTGTGTGGGACAGATGATCCAGGGAGGACTGGCTTTTGCCATTCAAGACTGGCATACCCTTCAGCTCGTGTTTTCTGTACCATTATTTGTCATTTTTCTTTTCTCAAGGTATAAGTTTCCTTTCTCCTTTTGTGTTAGAGGATACTGGATGCAAGACACATGGAATGAAGACAAGAGTTCAGTTTCATCCTTAGTTAACACTTGAGCATGTGCTCTCCTTATGTGTCTAATGTCCAGTGCAAGAAGCTAAACACACAGGGTTGCCAGATAATATCAAGGACACTCCATTACATTTGAATTTCAGATAAATAATACATTTTTTGGTATAGCATTCCAAATACTGCATGAAGCGTAGCCACACCAAAAATTACCCATTGTTTAATGAAATTTCTGTTTATCTGAGAGTTCTGTATTTTTATTTACTAACCTGATAAAATACAGGGTGCCTCATTAAAGTAACATTTCAAGTCAACAACAAATACTTTTCAGGGTAAGTATGTCCAAAATATTGCATGGGACATAGTTATACTCAAGAGTTACTCTTAATTCACTGTTCATCTGAATTCAGATTTAACGAGGAACATTATTTTTAGTTCCCAAACCTGGTAACATCCCCCTAAGTAAGGTGTGGGGCGCAGTATTGCCGTTAATGAAAGTCTACAGCGTGGAGAGGTTATCCTAGGTTATTCCTAGGTACAGAATCAGCTGGTTTTCTATTGGCTGGCATAAAAAAACAAGAGGTAGGTACCAGATGAGAAGGGAGAGGCATTTCGGGCCAAAGATGTGTGAAAAATGGGCACATGGGAATTGACCACACCTCTGTCTTCTTTGATCAGGTGGCTGGTGGAGTCTGCTCGGTGTCTGATTATCACCAACAAACCCGAACAGGGCTTAAAGGCACTTAGAAAAGTTGCCCTCCTGAATGGAAAGAAGAATGTTGGGGACACCCTAACCATGGAGGTGAACAGGAAAGAGAGTTGGTTATGGGATGTAGGGGAGACCCAAGACACACCCTGACATAGGCACCAGTTGGTGTCCCTGGGATGAATAGAGGGGGGAACACAAGTCTGGCTTGGGGTCTTCTCACATCATTGTCCTGGTTCTCAATGGCTGTCAACACTGTTTGAGTTTACATAAAGAGAGAACATCCTGTTGCTGAGAACTAGCCATGGATATTATACTCAACACATGAGCAGATAGCTCATAGTGTTTCTGATTGCAAAGATTGTGTGTTTGTCTCCATGTTAGAGAAAGTAACAAAGACTAATCCATTTCTTTCCATTAATATTCTGATGGTCCTTTTTCAGTATAGTCAGACCAGTAGAAGGAAGGCTTAGGGGCCATGCAGAATAGAGCATAAGGAGGATTACTTATTTGTTAATTAGGTCATACACTCTTTCATTAATGGTGTATTACTGAGTGCCTCCCTGGGCCACTTCTGTTCTCTCCAGGAAATATGGTATTGGCCACAACAATCCAAATCTCTGCTTTGTGGAGTTTACATTTTGCTCTTTACAGGCTCCAAGAGCATGACTCTGTGGAAATGCCTCAGAGAAGTCCTTTTTAGTTCCCACCCTGGGCTTGGAAGACCGATATTGCTGTGGATCATAAAGTAAACCATTCATCATGTCATGAATGCATAAATTATTTATCAAAAAATTATAATGTGCTAGGCACGGTGTGGTTCAGAATCCCATGTTTCAAGGAACTTCAGGTATTAGTAAGAAAAAATTAATATACATTTTAAAGTTAACACAGATTATAGGGCGCCTGGGTGGCTCAGTTGGTTGAGCGTCCAACTTCAGCTCAGGTCACGATCTCACGGTTCGTGGGTTTGAGCCCTGCGTCGGGCTCTGTGCTGACAGCTCAGAGCCTGGAGGCTGCTTCTGATTCTGTGCGTCCCTGTCTCTCTGCCCCTCCACCGCTCATGATCTGTCTCTGTGTCTCTCAAAAATAAATAAATGTTAAACAAATTTTTAAAAATAAATAAATAACATGGATTAGATCTATCTTCTTAAATTTTTCACTGTGCAATGCAGTATTGTTAACTATAAGTACAATGATCTCTAAAACTTTTTCATCTTGCATGACTAAAACTCTGTACCCATTGAATAGCAATTTCCCATATCCTTTGTCCCTAGTCTCTGGTAAACCATTCCATCTATTGTTTTATTATTTTAATATTTTATGTACTTCATATAAGTGGAATCGTGCTGTATTTGTCCTTCTGTGACTGCCTTATTTCATTTAACAAAGTCCTTGAGATTCATCTATATTGTAGCATATAGCAAGATTTCCTTTTTTTATGGATAAATAATATTCTGTTGTGTGTGTACACCACATTTTCTTTGTCCATTCATCCACCGATGGTCATTTGGTTTGCTTCCATGGTTTGGCTGTTGCTGCAATGAAACTGTGTGTGCAAACATCTCTTCCCTGTTTAGAATTTTTTGGGATATATAACCAGAAGTGGCACTGGCCAGATCATATGGTATTTATATTGTTAACATTCTTGTTTGCAATGATAAGGGAATGGAAAGAATGCTGATAAAGACCAGGAAAAATCATCTACCCTTGTTTAATTGAAAAAGGGGAGGCTTAGAGTCTAGACAGTCAAAGAGGAGCAATAAAACATTTCTGAAAACATGTTCAATGTACATCTGAAAGATTTTTCTTTTTTTTTAGTGTTTATTTATCTATTTTGAGAAGGGGAGGAGGGACAGACAGAGAGAGAATCCCAAGCAGACTTTATGTTAAGGTGGAAGGCCCAACATGGAGCTTGATCTCATGACTGTGAGATCATGACTGGAGCTGAAATCGGGAGTCAGACACTTAGCTGACTGAGCCACCTAGGTGTCCCTGAAGGATTTTTCTTTTCTTTTTTAAAATATAATTTATTGTCAAATTAGCTTATATACAACACCCAGTGCTCATCCCAACAAGTGCCCTCGTCAATGCCTATCACCCATTTTCCCCTCTCCCCCACCCTCCCATCCACCCTCAATTTGTTCTCTGTATTTAAGAGCCTTTTGTGATTTGCCTCCCTCCCTTTCTGTTTGTAACTATTTTTCCCCTTCCCTTCCCCCATAGTCTTCTGTTGAGTTTCTCAGGATCCACATAGGATCCATTTACATGGAATATTTTTTTTCTCATCTCTTCACTTTCAGTATGGATATGTCTTTAGGTCTGAAGTGGGTCTCTTGCAGGCAGCATATGGATAAGTATTGTGTTCTTTTTTTAAATCCATTCTGCCACCTTATGTCTTCTGATTGGAGCATTTAGACCATTTACATTTAAAGTAATGATTGATATACATGTACTTATTGCCATTTTGTTGTTTTCTGGTGGCTTTTTGTAGTCCTTTACTGTTCCTTTCTTCTTCTTTTGTTCTCTCTCCTTGTAATTGATAACTTTCTGGAATGTTATGCTTGACTTCCTTTCTCTTTATTTTTGTCTACTAGGTTTTTGGTTTATGATTTTCAAGAGGTTCATACATAGCATCCCAAGTATATAGTAGTCCATATTAAGTTGATCACTTCAGTCTGAACACATTCTAAAAGAACTTCCTTTTCATCTCCCTCTCCTCATTTCATGTATATATTGTCATATTTTACATCTTATTATTTTGTGAGTCCCTGTAATTAATTCTTTACTTGTAATTGATTTTATTACTTTTGTCTTTTAACCTTGATCCTAGCTTTCTAAGTGATTGATGTACTATCTTTACTGTAAGTTTGCTTTTACTTATGAAAATTTTTCCTTTCCAAATCTTCTCACTTCTAATTATGACCTTTTCTTTTTCACTTAAAGAAGTTCCTTTAACATTTCTCATAGGGCCAGTTTAGTGGTGATGAATTTTTAACCTTTTGTTTGTCTGGGAAACTCTTGATCTCTCCTTCAAGTGTGAATGATAATCTTGCTGGGTAAAGTATTCTTGACTGTAGGGCTTTTTCTTCCCTCTCAGCACTTTGAATATGTCATGTCACTCCCTTCTGGCCTGCAAAGCTGCTGCTGAAAAATCAGCTGACAGTCTTATGGGGTTCCCCTCACATGTAACTAGTGGCTTTTCTCCTGCTGCTTTTAAAATTCTCTCTTTAGCTTTAATCTTTGGCATTTTAATTATTATGTGTTGTGATGTGGAACTCCTTGGGTTCATCTTTTCTGGGGCTCTCTGTGCTTTCTAAATTTAGGTGTGTGTTTCTCTTCCCAGGATAGGCAATTTTTCATCTATTATCTCTCTAAGTTTTCTATCCCTTTTTCTCTTCTTCTAGGATCTCTATAACATGAATGTTTGTTTGCTTGATGTTATCTAAGAGGTCCCATAACCTATCTTCATTTTTTAAAATTCTTTTTTATTTTTGCTCTTCAGCTTGAGTAGTTTCCATTTCCCTGTCTTCCAGATCACTGATATGTTCTGCATCCTCTATACTGCTGTTGATTCCTTCTAGTTTTTTTTTCCCATATCAGTTATTGTATTCTCTTACTCTGAGTGGTTCTTTTTTATAGCTTCTATCTCCTCACTGAAGTTCTTGCTAAGTTCATCCATGCTTCTCTTCAGTCTGATGAGCATTCTTATGACCATTACTTTGAACTTATTGGATAGATTGCTTATGTCCTTTATTTAGTTCTTTGTCTGAGGTTTTGTCTTGTTCTTTCATTTGGAGCATGTTTCTCTGCCTCCTAATTTTGCTTGACTTCTTGTGTTTGTTTTTATGAATTAGCTGGAACAGCATTTCTCTGAAACTTGAAAGAATCATCTTGTATATGGTTATCCCCTGTGTAGATTCTCTGTGTCTGATGACTTTTTCTGGCTGGCTGGAGCTGTGGTTGGGAGTCCTGGGGTGCTCCGTGCTAGGGCTGTCCTGGTGAGAGGCCTAGAGCTGAAGCGGGCATGGGCCAAGGTGGTCCCAGGCCTTTCTACACAGAGGGGTCCTTGGCAGGACAGCTGAAGCTGAAGGAAGTGCAAGCTTGGGGCTCCAGGGGCTCTCCATGCAGAAGACACCCTAGCAGGACAGCTGAGTCTTAAGTGAGCACACGCTGGCTTGTTCTAGGTCTCTCTGCATAGAGGGCACCTTGGCAGGACAGCTGAACTTGAAGTGAGTGCAAGCTAGGCTGTACCGGGACACTCTGTACAGGGGACACCATAGCAGGTGGTTGGAGCTGAGGTGGGTGCAATCCAGGGAGGGTCCAAGGGTACTCCGCACAGGATGTGCCCTGGCAAGTCATCTGGAGTCAAAGTGGTGCTGGCCTGGAGTGTCCCAAGATGCTTTGCACTTGTGTCATGTAGGAGAGACAGTCAGAGCTGTAGTCAGTGTTGGCCAGGGGTGTCCTGGTGTGCATCACACTGGGGCACCTTGGTGAGATAACTGGAGCTGGTATGGGCGAGGGGCCCAGGGCTTACTGAGGCAGTAAGCTGGCTAAGGAGCTTGGACTCTGCACCCATCTATGCTATCAAGGAGGGGAGGTTTACTCTCCCTCTGACCTGGAGAGTGTGCCAACAGCAACCCTGCCATTTGGCAGAGTTGTAGGGCTTACTCGTTTATAATTCAGGTACTCTTTTCAACTTTGGCCTTATTTTCCTGTGCCCTAGGGTAGACAAGTCTGCTCATAGTCCTTTAGCACTATCCCTCCCCACTCCAGTTTGCAGTGGCCGAGGTGGGCGTCCCCTTATCTATCATGTCTCCATCTGTCTTGCCATTCTCTGTGTGGTCTTTCTATCATTTGTTGTGCAGAAGCTGTTCAGTCAACCCTCAGGATGAACCCATCTTCTTCAGGATGGATTTCTCTGTAAATAGGTATAGATTGGTGCGTCCAATGGAGGAAGTGAGTTCAGGGTCTTCCTATGTTGACGCCTTGGATTGGAACTCAGGATTATTTTTCTCCTCCTCCCCCTCCTTCCCTTCCCCCTTTTCTTCTTCCCCCTCCCTTTTTTCCTTCTCCCCCTCTTTCTCCCCACCCTTCTCCTTTTAGAAACATTTATTTGAGGAGCACCTGGGTGGCTCAGTCAGTTAAGCCTCCGACTTCAGCTGGGTGTTTTAATAATACTAACTTTTTCAACCCATGAACATGGGATTTATTCCTTTTTTCCCTTTGTTTGCTTTAATTTCTTCAGGGCTTATAATTTTCAGTGTATCAGTCTTTCGTTCCTTGGCTAAGTTTATCTCTAAGGGTTTTTTTTTTAATGTTTTGTTTCTTTTGAGAGAGACAGAGACAGAGACAAAGCACAAGTGGGGGAAGGGCAGAGAGAGAGAGGGAGACACAGAATCTAAAGTAGGCTCCAGGCTCCGAGCTGTCAGCACAGAGCCCTTTGCGGGGCTTGAGCTCATGAACTGCAAGATTATGACCTGAGCCAAAACTGAATGCTTAACCTAGTGAGCCACACAGGAACCCCAAGACTTTATTATTTTTGAAGCTATTGTAAACAGATATTTTCTTAATTTCATTTTCAGATAGTCTGTTGCTGGTGTATAGAAATGCAACTTATTTTTATAATTTGATTTTGTATCCTGAAACTTTATTGAATTTACTTATTAGTTCTAACAATATTTTGGAGGTGTCTTTAGGGTTTCCTTTTTTTTTAATTTTTAATGTTTTATTTATTTTTGAGAAAGAGAGAGACAGAGCATGAGGGGGAAGGAGCAGAGAGAGAGGGAGACACAGAATTTGAAGCAGGCTCCAGGCTCTGAGCTTTCAGCATGGAACCCTACATGGGGCTTGAACTCACGAACCGTGAGATCATGACCTGAGCTGAAGCCGGACGCTTAAGCAGCTAAGTCAGCCAGGCACCCCTTTGTTAGGGTTTTCTACATAAGATGATGTCATCTGTCAAAGGAGATAATTATTTCTTCTCTTCTGATTTGGATGCCTTATGTTTCTTTTTCTTACCTAATTGCTCTGGCTAGTACTTCCCAGTCCTACGTAGATTTAAAGTGGCATTCTTGTCTAGTTCCAGATCTTAGAAAAAAAGCTTTCAGTTTTTTACCATTGAGTATAATGTTAGCTGTGGGCTTCTCATATATGGCCTGTAAGTTAAGTTCTTTCAATATCTTATTCCTTGAGAGTTTTTTTTTTAAATCATGGATGTGTGTTGAATTTTGTCAAATGCTTTTTTATATCTATTGAGATGACCATATGATTTTTTTTAATGTTTACTTATTTTTGAGAGAAGGAGACAGAGGATCCAAAACAGGCTCTGTGCTACAGCAGAGAGCTTGATGAGGGGCCCAAACCCATGATCTAGGAGATCATTACCTGAGCCGAAGTCAGATGCTTACCCAATTGAGCCATCCAGGCACCCTGATATGATCATATCATTAACCTTCATTCTGCTAATGTGGTGTATCACATTTTAAAAATTTGCTTGTGTTGAATTATGCTTGCATCCCAGGAGTAAATTCCATTGATTCATGGCATGCAGTGTGCTGTCGAAGTTGGTTTACTCATGTGTCATTGATAATTTTTTTTACCTTTGTTCATCAGGGAGATGGGCCTATAATTTTTCTTTGTCTGACTTTGGTATCAGAGTCATACTGCCCTCCTAAAACACATTTGTAAGTGTTTCCTCTTATTCTATTTTTGGAAAAGTTTGGGAAGGATCAGTGTTAATAACTTACATGTTTGGTAGAATTCACCTGGAAAGCCATCTGGCTTTGGGCTTGTATTTTTAGGATACTTTTCATTACCGTTTCAATCTCCTTATTAGTTTTGTCTCTTCAGGTTTTCTATTCCTTCTTGATTCCATTTTGGTAGCTTGTTTGCTTCTAGGAATTGATCCAATTCTTCCAGGTTGTCTACTTTGTTGGCATGTAACTTTTTGATTAGTCCTTTATGATCTTTATTTCTGTGGCATCAGTTGTGATGTCTCCTCTTTCATTTCCGATTTTATTTATTGAGCCTTCTCTCTTTTTCTCATGGTCAGTCTCGCTAAAAGTTTGTCCATTTTGTTCTTTTTTTTAAAAAAAATCAACTCTCTTATCAACGTTTATATTTTGTTTTTCCCCCCTAATTTGTGTTTGTGTGTTTGGAGAAGGAGTCACCTCTTCCAGGCTTTACGGTCTATCTTTGGCAGAAAAAAACCCTTCACCCGTCACCATGGCTGGGATTCTGGGGAGACCAGTTAGCAGGGTTCTTCAGCGGGTCTGCTGTCTGGGTCCATTGGTGTGTGGACCATTTGCCAGAGTCTGCAGGGGTGGGTCCACTGCTAGGTTCATGAATAGACAGGTAAAGTTATGGGCTTGATAAAGCCTCTTTGAAATAAAGCAAGGGTGGAATGTGAATACCAAAGAGGGAGACATATCCTGGACCATAGCATGTAGGAACTTAATGCTACTTGAAGGCAGTTACATTTGAAATGGGTCTTACAGGTTAAGGTAGAACTAGCCAGGTTTATTTTTAAAAACTTTATTTATTTATTTATTTTTGAGACAGAGAGAGACAAAGCATGAGCGAGGGAGGGGCAGGGGTGGGGGGAGACACAGAATCTGAAACAGGCTCCAGGCTCTGAGCTTCCAGCACAGAACCCAATGCAGGGCTCAAACTCACGGACTGTGAGATCATGACCTGAGCCGAAGTCGGACACTTAGCTGACTGAGCCACCCAGGCGCCCCAGAACTAGCCGGGTTTAAATCAGGCAGTGATAGGGGTGCCTGGCTCAGTTGGTTAAGGGCCCGACTTCGGTTGAGGTCATGATCTCACAGGTTTGAGTTCAAGCTCAGCTTCCAAGTCTGTCATGCCCATTTAGCATAAATGGAGCTTTGGCCTTAATCCAAGTAACTCACATCTGATTCCCTTCCTGATCTGAATGTCTAACACACACATCCATTCTGATACCCTGCAGTCCACTCAGATCTTGTGTTTAAAGAGTCCTTGTTGCTACGTAATTATCTGGAAGCTCCTTTCACTCCTTAATTCACCTTTCACATGCAAGGACATCTCTGGTGTCTCTATTTCCTACTAAATACAACAGCAGGTGGCCTAGCTTACCTCCCTGAGGGACCCCTCAGCGCCTACATTTTGCAACAACTGAACAGTTTCTCGTTGCTGTTGTTGAAGGTTTTGAGATCCAGCATGCGGGAGGAGCTGGAGGCAGCCCAGAAAAAAACCTCTCTCCGTGATCTGTCCCGGACACCTACCCTGCGCAGAAGGATCTGTTTTATGTCTTTTGTGAGGTGGGCGTCACGCTGTGCATGAAGAGTATTCCAATAAGGGAGGCATGGATCTATTCCTTTCAAAGGGTACAACCTGTTGCAGGGTCAGATTGGGAGAGAAAACATGAGGACGCTATAAAGATTACTGCATTTTTAGGGGCACCTGGGTGGCTCAGTCGGTGAAGCATCTGATTCTTGGTTTCGGCTGGGATCGTGATCTGACGGGCATGGGATCCAGCTCCGGGTCGGGCCCTGCAATGACAATGCGGAGGCTGCTTGGGATTCTCCCTCTCTCTCTCTCTTTGCCCTTCCCCCTACTCTCTCTCTCTCTCTCTCTCTCTCTCTCTCTCTCTCACACACACACACACACACACACACAAATAAGTAAACATTAAAAAAATATATAATAGCATCTTTAATTACAGAGAAACTGACCCGGAACTAATCGTACAATGAGTTTTGTTTATTACATCACCTGCAGGCTCGTCGGCTGGAAACTGAGACTGTGAACTTCAGTCATAGTAGAGACTTTGGACTGACGTTTCTTCACTTGTTCTTTCCCACTTTAATTGAGATAAAACCTCAAACAGTCAAGTGCTCAAACATATACCTCTCGATGAATATTTACATATGCATATATGCAACCATCACCCAAATGAGGATATAGAAAAAAATTCTAAAACCTTAGAGGGACTCCTTATGTATTCTTAATCACTATACTCCCCACCCACCAAAAAAAGGTAGCAATTATGACCTCCGTCATCAGGCCATATTTTAGGACAGTTTTTATTTATTTGCTTGTTTATTTTAATGTTTTTTATTTATTTTTGAGAGACAGCACAAACAGGGGAGGATCAGAGGGAAAGGGAGACACAGAATCCGAAGCAGGCTCCAGGCTCTGAGCTAGCTGTCAGCACAGAGCCTGACACAGGGCTCTAACCCACGAACGTGAGATCACAACCTGAGCCAAGGCCAGAAGCCGGTTGCTTAACCGACTGAGGCACGCAGGCACCCCTGGGGCAGTTGTTGAATCATTACCATGTAGAACACCCTACAAAACAGACTGTGCCTTTTTACCACCAACCCCTGGCTGCCTGTCTGACAACAGTTATGGTTGCCATTTGTAGAACAAGGTCCAAACGTCACGACGTCTATGTTTTCCTTTGGTTCCACAGGTTTGCGATCTACATGTCCTTTTACGGCCTGATTCTCCACCTCCAGCACATCGGAAGCAATGTTTACCTGTTCCAGGTTCTCTTCGGCCTCATCACCTTCCCAGCCAATTATGTTGCAGTTTTGGCACTGAATCATATGGGCCGTCGAATAAGCCAGACGATTTTCTTGTCCTTCCTTGGAATCTCCCTTCTGACCATCACATTTCTGCCTGAGGGTAAGAAGGAAGCTCAGGTTGAAGAAAGGAACTCTCTCAGGGACTCAGGGACTGTGCTCCCACAAGGAGAGGGAGAATGTAGTTCTAATGATTCCCTAAAACCGATCTGAGGATTTAGGACAGATTCTACCCTGAATGTGGTGACTGGGAAAGAGTCAAACGTCAGGAAGAGTTGGCTTGGGCGTATGGCTATCCTCATCATATGTGAGAAGTATTTGGTAATTGGTTCATTTATTCTAAAAGTTTCTCTAGGAGGGCAATGGACCACTTGCCCTTTGGCTTTGACCAATCACACGTGTAACTGTAAATGCGGGTATGGTGTTCGTTATATATCATTGTGTCTCACATGAGGACACAGTTTGCTGTCACTCCCTCCACCTGGTTGCTTTCTTATTGCTACAGCTTCAGTGACAATTTACTCCCTGATGTCTAGTCTTGCATTAGGTCCCCATCACTGCAATCCTGTTTTGGGGAACCTTTTGACTGCAAGGAAATAAAGATATCTTGTTTTCAAGCAGAGAAGTACACTAAGGAAGCAAGCAGTTAAGCAGTTAAAGCCTCTATTGGAATCAATGTTCCTAAAGTAAATGATCATATGTAACAAACAGGAGAACCTAGGTGGCCCTCGCCCTTCACCTGACTCCCGGCAAAGTTGCGTCCTTTACAGGATCCCAGATTGGTGGCTCTGCCCCATCTGGGATGCCAGCAATGATGCGTGTTTACTGTTGTACCACACAGCTCACAGTGGTACACTGTATATACAGCTGTATAACATTTTCATGAGATTTTAAAACAAATTATTGAATAGAAAACTGACCCCTAAAATTTCCTTTCAGAGGTTTCCAAAGTCCAACTATTTTTTCCCTAATACGGATCTTTATTCTTAAATCTTCAAATATTACTCTAGATCAAGCTACCCTCCAGCTTATCCATAACATAAAACTCCTGTTCTTTTTTTTTTTAATGTTTATTTACTTTTGAGAGAAAGACAGAAAGAGAGTGAGTGAGCGGGGGAGGGCAGAGAGAGAAGGGGAGACACAGAATCCAAAGTAGGCTCCAGGCTCTTGAGCTGTCTGCACAGAGCTTGACACAAGGCTCAAACTCACGAACCATGAGATTGTGACCTGAGCCGGTCAGACGCTTAACCGACTGAGCCACCCAGGCGCCCTGAAATTCTGGTTATTTTATTACTTTCTACTGCAGTACTAGCCCTCCGTCAATATCACGGACGTACCCAGGGCTTAAACTCCTCAAGGACATTGATAAGTTTCACGTCCCTCAGTAATTATTCATATCGCAGTCCTACTTTACACATGGGAGGCAGAGGAGACACTGGGCAGAATAAATGAAAGCAAACTCACGTTCCCCTCTCCATCTTTGGCAAATCTCTGATACGTAAGAGAGAGGTGATGAAAATAACCCAACTCCGTTGAAAGTGTAACATACAGGTAAGTCACATTTCTCAGCTGCTGGTCACTATACATTCTCTGCCCCTGTGCACTCTCTTGACAATGCATCTAACACATGCGAACATTCTAATTGTGTCTTTTTCGTTTATAATTTGACGGATGGTGGTTCCTTTGGCTCTGATTCCCTTCCTGAGCCTCCCTGGTCTTCCTCTCCAGAAATGCAGACCCTGCGTCTTGCTTTGTCAACTCTGGGAGTCGGAGTTTGCACGGCAGCTCTGATGTGCAATTCAATCCATGGAAACGAACTAATCCCTACCGTAATCAGGTACAAATCTCATGGAAGTTCTAGTAGGAGCAAAACAGACCTTTCCCAGCGAATTAACATTTATAGTGGGAAGAAAACTGATGAGTTATCCAAAGCATCAATTTTAATAACATTGTCAGTAGCAGATATTGTAGCCAGAATTCATTAAAATCTGCTTTGGCAACGAACTGTGTTAAGTCTTTTCACGTATCACCTCCCATAAGCTACTAAGCCACTAAATGGTAGGCTGTGGATAAGAGTAGTTTTTAAATAGTTGAAAATATGTCCTAGCCCACTTGTGCACTTGAAAAAAAATTGCTAGCAAATGAGAGAGCGTATCTGAAATGTAAGAGTGTATTGTCAACCTTCATGTATCTAAGCACTGTCACGGTGTCTCCCACAATCAAAGCAAAATAATAAATCACAAATCACGTGTGTGGATTTGTACCAAATTATTTTTGTATTGTTTGCACCCCAAGGGCAACAGCTGCAGGAATCCTGGGAATCGCTGCTAATTTCGGGGCAGCCCTGGCTCCCGTCTTGATGATCCTAACCGTGTCTTCTCCCCACCTGCCCTGGATCGTGTATGGAGTCTTCTCCATCCTCGCTGGTCTTGTTGTCCAACTCCTTCCTGAAACCAGGAATCAGCCTCTGCCTGACTCCATCCAGGACCTGGAAAAGGAGTGAGTAAACCCCGGGCTGTCCTTTAGGGAAGCTGTGGCCTCTAGGTCTGTAGTGAGGAAGGCGAGCCATAATTCAGGGTCACTGTCCCCAAGGAAAGATTTATGAATTGTTTTTAAGTAAGCTCTATGCCCAATGTGGGGCTTCAACTCATGACCCCAAGATCGAGGGTTGCCTCTGGGTTAGCTACAGCCTCGTCTCTCCTGGCACCGACCTCAGACCCCCCCCCCCCACGGCTCCCTACATCACACACCGGCTCTGCCCAGCCTGCGTCAGTAGGTGTAGTGGTGCAGGGGCCAACATTAGGTGTCCTCGTGTGACAGGCACGCCCTGAAGGTATTTCACAAACACGCACACATCCAAGTACCAGACTCTCATCCCTCGGACCCTGGCAGCCCCCAGCTGGGGGGAGTGCAGGCAGCCCCCTGGGGCTGAGGACCGCCCTGGCCACGGAAGAATCTGAGTGAGATCTGGGAGAGGCCCTGAGCCCCTCCCCCAGATGACAACACATCTCAGAGGAGAAGCCTTATTCTGTGGCCTGTGACATTCGGACCACCTGGGTCCACTAGGAATGAGACTGTTAAGAAAAGAAGAAAAGGAGTAGTAAACGTAGGGATTTTTAAATGGTCAAGCATTGGAAAGGAGTTCAAAACTTGCCTTTCCCAAATCCCTTTGGCATCCGGGTCCCCTGGCATGCAAGAGTGAGAGTTGAAACCATCAAAGCTGCCCTCCCAGATCCTACCCTGGGAACTTGGTCTTCAGAAAATTTACTCAAACCCTGGGGCCCAGGTCATGATTTTTGTCAAAACTGGTGGGTCAAGACTAGGGTTGCTTTAGAGAACGCAGGACATGTACACTGATTTGAGGTCTTCTCACTTTTGTGCCTGTTTGTTGATCTCATTGTATTTTAACCAGGAGAAAAGGCTCAAGGAAAGTAAAGCAGGAAGATACTTTCATGAAAGTGACAAAGTTTTAATGAATTCCAGGAACTAACTGCTACTCAAAGAGCATATATAAGAAGGAAAACCAGGACCGTTCCCAGAAATTGGGAAAGTTTGTAAAATAAAATAAAAAGATGTGATGGAATAGCAGATCCCATTTACAATTGCAGTGCTAAGTTAACTACGGACAAAACATCCGCAATTAATCAAAATAAGAAGTTTGAAGAAAGTCATACTTTTGAAAAAAATTTTTATTATCCAGGTCTAGATGACATACAATGTTATAAATTTCAGGTGCACCACATAGTGATACAATTCTATACATTAAAAGGCATAACATTTTTAAAGGAATCAGAGTAAAATATATGTAAAATTGCAGACCTCCAGCATATTTCTGGATAGAAAGATGGAAGAGTATTAAAGACATTGATTCTTGATTCCAAAACCAGACAAAAGACCTCACTGAAAAGAACTACAGACCAGTTCCCCTGATGAACATGGATGCAAGAATTCTTAACAAGATACTAACCAACGAGGTCCAACACTACATTAAAAGAATTATTCGCCACAATTAAGTGGTATTTATACCTGGGGTGCAGGGCTGGTTCAATATCCACAAATCAATCAGTGTGATTCATCACATCAATAAAAGATGGACAAGAACCACACGATCCTCTCAAAAGTTGCAGAGAAAGCATTTGACAAAATACAGCATCTTTCTTAATGAAAACCCTCAAGAAAGTAGGGATAGAAGGATCCTACCTCAAGATCACAAAAGCCATATACAAAAGAGCCACCACTAAAATCATCTTCAATGGGGGGAAACTGAGAGCTTTCCTCCTAAGGTCAGGAACACGACAAGGATGTCCACTCTCACCACGGTTATTCAACGTAGAATTGGAAGTCCTAGCCTCAGCTCTCAGACAACACAAGGGAATAAAAGAGATCCAAGTTGTCAAGGAGGAAGTCAAACTTTCACTGTTTGCAGATGGCATGATTCTCTGTATGGAAAACCCAAAAGATTCCACCAAAACTGCTAGAACTGATCCATGAATTCAGCAAAGTTGCAGGATATAAAATCCATGCACAGAAATCAGTTGCATTTCTATACACTAATAATGAAGCAACAGAAAGAGAAATCAAGGCACTGATCTCATTTACAATTGCACCAAAATTCATTAAGTACCTAGGAATAAACCTAACCAAAGAGGTGAAAAATATATACACTATATATAAACTATAGAAAGCTCATGAAAGAAATTGAAGAAGATACAAAAATATGGGAAAGTATTCCATGCTCCTGGATTGGAGGAACAAATATTGTTAGAATGTCGATACTACCCAAAGTAATCTACATATTCAATGCAGTCCCTATGAAAATAACACCAGCCTTCTTCACAGAGCTAGAACAATCCTAAAATTTGTATGGAACCAGGAAAGACCCCAAATATCCAAAGCAATCTTGAAAATGAAAATCAAAGCAGGAGACATCACAATCTTGGACTTCAGGATGTATTACAAAGCTGTAGTCATCAAGACAGTATGGTACTGGCACAAAAACAGACACTCAGATCCATGGAACAGAACAGAGAACCCAGAAATAGATCCACAAACTTATGGCCAACTAATCTTTGACAAGGCAAAAAAGAATGTCCAATGGAATAAAGACAGTCTCTTCAGCAAATGGTGTTGGGAAAACTGGACAGCGACATGCAGAAAAATGAACCTGAACCACTTTCTTACACCACACACACACACACACACACAAACCTCAAAATGGATGAAAGACCTAAACATAAGACAGGAAGCCATCAAAATCCTAGAGGAGAAAGAAGGCTCTGATCTCGGATGCAGCAACTTCTTACTTAACACATCTCCGGAAGGAAACAAAAACAAAAATGAACTACTGGGACCTCATCAAGAGAAAAACCTTCTGCACAGCAAAGCAATCAATCAGCAAAACTAAAAGGCAACTGCAGGAATGGGAGAAGATATTTGCAAATGATACATCAGATAAAGGGTTAGTCTCCAAAATCTATAAAGAATTTATCAAACTCAACACCCATTAAACAAATAATCCAGTGAAGAAATGGGCAAAAGACATGAATAGACACTTTTCCAAAGAAGACTTCCAGATGGCTAACAGACACAGGAAAAAATGCTTAACGTCACTCATCATCAGGGAAATACAAATGAAAACCACAATGAGATCCACCTCACACCTGTCAGAATGGCTGACATTAACAACTTAGGCAACCACAGATGTTGGCGAGGATGCGGAGAAAGAGGAACCTTTTTGCACTGCTGGTGGGAATGCAAATTGGTGCAGCCACTTTGGAAAACAGTATGGAGGTTCCTCAAAAAATTAAAAATAAAACTACCCTACAGCCCAGCAATTGCACTACTAGGTATTTATACAAGGGATACAGGTGTGTTGTTTCAAAGGGGCACACGCACCCTGATGTCTATAGCAGGACTATCGACAATATGTCCATCGATGGATGTGGTATGTATATACAATGGAGTATTCTCGGCAATCAAAAAGAATGAAATCGTACCATTGGCAACAACATGGATGGAACTAGAGGGTGTTATGCTAAGCGAAATAAGTCAGTCAGAGAAAGACAAGTATCATGACTTCACTCATATGTGGAATTTAAGGTAGAAAACAAATGAACATAAGGGAAGGAAAGCAAAAATAATATAAAAACAGGGAGGGGGACAAAACATAAGAGACTGGTAAATACAGAGAACAAACAGGCATTGCTGGAGGGGTTGTAGGTAGAGAGACGGGCTAAATGGACAAGGGACATTAAAAAAGACACTTAGAATGAGCTCTGGGTGTTCTGTGTAGGGGATAGATTATTGGATTCTACTCCTGAAATCATTATTATGCCATATGCTAACTAACTGGATGTAAATTAAAAAACAAAAAACAAAACAAAACAAAAGACAGGGTCTCCGGGGTAACACGGTCTGTTAAGTGTCCGACTTCGGCTAGGGTCATGATTTTGCAGTTCATGAGTTCGAGTCCCGTGTTGGGCTCTGTGTCGAGTCTGGAGCCTGCCTCGGATTCTGTGTCTCCCTCTCTCTCTCCGCCCTTCCCCCGCTCATGCTCTGTTTCTCTCAAAAATAAATAAACATTGGGGGGAAAAAAGACATTGAACCTGCTTCAATTACTTGGTATAGTGATTGATGGAGTAATTACCACGGAAAACTCCATTCTTTTGGAGCAGCTCAGAAAAGAGTTCCAAATGTAACTACGAATTAATAATAGACAAGATGATTCAGGAAAATGAGGCTCATGGAGGGAGCATGGGGCAGGTTTTGGAGGCAGCATTTGCCAGAATGAGATGCAATAGGCTAAACACTAATAGCAGATGTACATACAAGTCAAAAGAAGTCCACAGGGTGCCTGAGTGACTCAGTCCCTTACTCAGCTCAGGTCGTGATCTCGCAGTTCTTGAGTTCAAGCCCCACATTGGGCTCTGTGGTGGAACACAGAATCTGCTTCAGATCCTCTGTCACCTTCTCTCTCTGCCCCTCCCACACCTGTTCTCCCTCCCTCTTTCTCTCTCTCTGTCTCTGTCTCTCAGAAATAAAAAATAAATTTTAAAAGGAAAAATCAAAAGTCCAGAAAGATATGGTAGCATGTATAATACTTAAAACCTGATAATTTGGGCATCATAAATCACTAGTAGAAATAAATGATTATATAAGTACCATTAACTGACTTTATAAATAAATGCCTAAGAATTTCACTTGATTCTCTGAACCAAAAAAATATTCCATGTAAAGAAAAAGATTAGTGGAACAATTAAGCCATGTTATTCAGTACAAAACCCGCCTGCAAACTCTTGGGATTGAAGAAAACGTTCTGATTAGTAAAGCAAACGCTAGGAATTAAAAACCTCTGTTGACAAGCCCTAGGAAACAGGCAAAATCTAAAATAATATCCATAAAAATGATAAAAGCTATTAACTTTTAGTGCTGTACCTTTACGAGATGTTAATTTTTTGGTAAGTTTCTGTATTCTAAGTTTAAAAAGGATAATGCAACCTTTAAAAATCTTCTAAGGCATCATCAAAAATCAATTGCAAAAGCAATGAAAGATTTTCAAAATGGCTATATACTAATATGTATATCTTATAAATATGTATGAAAAAATACATAATTTAGTATTATGGAGTCATAAGGCAGGAGCATAAAATTTTCAAAAGAAAAAAGTCTCATAATCATAACTCTGCGAAAAAGTCTACAAAACGACTGGAATTTAGACACAAACTAAAATAGCGTCCTTTGGTCTTTAAATAGGTTTGTAAATAGAGATCTGTTAACTGGTGGCAGAATTATAGAATAACACATGCTACCGACCATTCGAAACCCAGGATGGTGTCAGTATGAAGAACTTTATAAATCTTGCATTAATTCAGCAATCATTCATTCAGCATATAACGGTTCCCCAGAAATTTGCTGGGGACCTTGGATACAAAGAGGAAATGAAAAACGGGGGAAAAAAACCCCCATGAAAACGGATGTAGCAGCTCTCAGTTTCCGGCACGTGTGATGTCATGCTTGTATGGTCTACTGGCAACAAAATGTTACAGTCTCATTCCCTCCGGGCTGGTGGAAGATGCCAATCGGGTCGTTATTTTCACAAATCCTCCACATCAGGGCTCTCTAGATTTCAGAGGCAAGATGGGGAGGTGATCAGGATACAGGAGAGGGAGGGGCTGGTTATCAGTTAGATGTTCAAAGAGATCACCAGGTTACTCCGGGCCAGTGCGCGTTCAGGTGCAGCGACCGGGCCGTGCCCAGCACAGCGACACACTGGAATCTAGGGCTTCCCGTCTGTCAGCGCAGCGACTTGGCTGCCCCTCTGGCCAATGTCCTGCCTCCACGGGGGGCTGCTGGAGCTCTGGACTGGACTCGGAGCATTTCTCCATCTTTCGGCTTCCCAGACACTCAGCTCTTTCTACAAGCTCCTATTGGCTCCCCTGCATGCCCTCTACTAGTCCCATGGGCTTCAGAACTTGAAATAAAGCAGCTTAACACGCTTTTTTTTTTCTCCTGCCAAATGCATTCCGAGAGATCAAGAAGCAGAGGAATGACAACCCGCAAGGTTTCTATATTCTGCAGCTCTTTTCCAAGGGAGGCAGGGCAGGAAGGCTCAGACCTCACCGGAACCCAAAAGGCAATTAGAAACTGTCTTAGAACAAGCATTAGCAATGTCATCAGCACTTAAAATTTTTTTTTAACATTTTTTTCCCATTTTTGATAGAAGGAGAGAGAGACAGAGCACAGGTTGGGGAGGGGCAGAAAGAGAGGGAGACACAGGATCTGAAGCAGGCTCCAGGCTCTGAGCTGTCAGCACTGAGCCCTGGGAGGGTGGGCTGGGGGGCTCCTACCCACAAACCTCAAGATCCCGACCTGGGGGGAAGTTGGACCCTCAACTGACTGAGCCACCAGATGTGCCAGCAATGTCAACATGTGCATTCAGTCTGCACAATGGACTCCGTGACTTTATAATATCCACAAGTGTGATTGCAAATTTCAGCAGTCACAGTGGAGCACCAAGTATCATTGGACTTAAAAAATTTTTTTAATGTTTTATTTATTTTTGAGAGAGAAAGAGAGAGTGCACAAGTAGGGGAGGGACAGAGAGAGCACACAAGCAGGAGAAGGACAGAGGTGGGGACACAGAGGATCCAAAGTGGCCTCTGCGCCAACAGCAATGAGCCCAATGTGGGGCTCGAACTCACGAATCATGAGATCATGATCTGAGCTGAAGTCGGATGCTCAACCCTCAAGCCACCCAGGGTCCTGGAGTGCACTCATCTTACTGACATACTTTGAATTACGACATTTTCCCACTGGGAACATCCCTCACAGTAACCACCAGTATTACCCGTATAGAACACATCTGTTCCCACAATACACTCAGCAGCATCGATCATCGCTACCTGAGTGTGTATAGGTCCCACAGTCCCACCTACAAAACTATATCAGTCCATTGTCCGATCTGAAAGTTATTTCCCATTAAAGTCAGTTTCCAATGTAATGCCTCCTGGTAGCATAGTGAATGGTTCCTCAATATCCCAAAATAGGAACAAAATTCCTTGGTTGCCATAAATTCCCCCTACACACCTTGCTGGTGCTCCTTAGGAGCTGATGGATTTTGGACTTTACCCCAGTTCTGTTTGTTGTCGAAGGGAATAAAGTTTGACCAGAGACATCACATCAAAGTCATTGGATCAATACTAGTCCACACAGCATTGACCTTCCTGAAGGGAGCTAGACTGTGTCCTGTAAATGTGAGAGTCTGGCTCTTAAAATTGTGGGGCCATCTCCTGGACTGATGCCCGTGGAGAATGTCCCTAATGAGAAAACTATCCATCGCTCCGACGGGTGACCCGTAATGGAATGATCAGAAACATACGGTCCTGTGGAATGGATCTGTAATTGACCTGGTTAGCTGTCCCGTAACCTAAAGAGCATTTACCTTAGCTCATGTCTCTGCTCCTGTGAGTTTTGTTGCCCAGGAACTGAATCATTGTCCAGAAACACAAGAGAATATGTAACTGTCTGGGGAGAGGAGAAAACAGCCCCTGACAGCCTAGTTCTGCAGATTGTACAAACCGGTCCGTTCTCACCACCCGGCTGTCTCATTCTCTTATTTTGGTGATAAATCCAGGCTCAAGTTACAAGGCCCTTCACGGAAGTGATAGCTTCCCGTATTTCCAGCCTTAGCTGCTTAGCAGGTGACGTAAATTCCATAGTTGCTTAGCAGGTGACGTAAATTCGTCTCAAGAAGGGAACTGTTTTATTCTAGCGTTACAGACCCCTGAAACAACGCCAGCTGTGTGCATGTTCTTTCTCCATGTTCGCATCGTCAGCCAGATTCAACACAACAAGCTTCATAAAATCATTTTATTTTTATCAAGAGGATCCGTCACGTACAATTCAGTCTCTTTAAAGGGACTTTGTATGTGGTTTATCTACACAATGGAGTACTACATGGCAATGAGAAAGAATGAAGTCTGGCCATTCGCAGCAACGTGGATGGACCTCGAGGGTGTCATGCTAAGTGAAATAAGTCAGGCAGAGAAGGACAGATACCATATGTTTTCACTCATATGTGGAACAGGAGAAACCTAACAGGGGACCATGGGGAGGGGAAGGGGGAAAATAGTTGGGGAGAGGGAGGGAGGCAAATCATGAGAGACTCTTGAATACTGAGAACAAACTGAGGGCTGATGGGGGCGGGGGTGAGGGGAAGTGATGGGCATGGAGGGGGGCGCTTGTGGGGATGAGCCTGGGGTGTTATATGGAAACCAACTTGAAAATAAACTATAAAAGAAAAAAAAAGATAAAGGGACTCTGTGTGGCTGAATGCTATTCTGTGGCCACACCTGGGTCCTTCTGGGGTCCTATCAGATGGTTTCACACATACATCCCCAGATGGTGCATAAAAACGTTTTTCTGGTAATCTCCTGGATTTGGCACTTCCTCAGGATCCAATGCTAAATTTTAGCTCACTTGCTGTCCAGAAAGAGCACTGAAAACCATCATGTCCTCGTTCTTCTTACGTTAGTAGTTCGTGACTCAATTTGTTTCTCTCCTTTCATTTTTTTCCCTAAAATCATCAAGAAATCAAATGGCTTCCTCAATGTTTTGCTTGAAAACGATCTTAGCTCTATCACCCAGCTCATTAAGCCCATTGTCTACTTTCCACGTCCCTAGATAATTAGAAGCCTCATTCTTCCAGTTTCCCATAAGATTTTTCTCACTTTTCTTTAGGAACTCACTGGCAGCCAATTCAAAGTGAAAATTCTATAAATTCTGGGAGTAACATCAACTAGATGGGAGAATAAGCCCTAGACCTTCCTTGCTCAGAGTTAACAACGACCAAATGACAAAACTCCTCCATGCGAATTCAGAAGCCAGTTAAAAGATTCCCACACACCCACGTGACCATGAGGCCAACTGCATCGACCAATAGGGAATTCCTCACAGCCTCCACTCTGGCTGGTCAGGGTCCCTCCCCGCACTTAACACTTGGGTGCATTTGATAGGAAACCACTAACTCCCATATTCTTTCCGGGGAGGAAAATCAGAAAATTGTATGCCCGATTTTAGGGCGTTTCTGAGAAGTCACCAGAATATGCAGTACCATAGATGGACACTAGGTGGAGACCCAGAGTGGTGATTTACTGCAGCACCTACTAGGCCACAATACCAAAAACAAACATTGGGGGAGCTCCTGAGTAAAGAGCGCCCAACCTCCTTAGACCCAGAGGCACCAAGACACAGTGGCCCAAACTGGCTTTTTGGCCTATAATCTTTAATTCCTAGTGAACAGAAGCAAGCGATTGTGGAATGTCTGTTACACTGGCATTCTGTGGGTTGGCAGATTTATAAATACATTTCCTAATTTTTAGCAGTTTATTTTTCCTCGCAGGAAATTTTTCAATGTGGCACAAAACACGTTTCACAATCGACCTCAGTATCTTTAGCTCTTCTGTAGAAGGAAGCAAAAAAAAAAAGGATAAACCTATGTTCAGTAATGTTTCCACATTTTATATCATATGGAAATGATTTAGATATTCAATGATTCACCATCACTACTAACTTGTCTTCGTATAACTTCAAGATTTCAAGTTGCAACAAGAGTTTGGAAACTATTTCGAAGTAGATATACCATAATGCACAATTATTGCGGCAAAAGTCACTTATAAGCTTTTATCTCACACCTACTGAACTCGCTGTTTGTCTCAACAATTATGTTAGATCACTCATGAAGATTTCGTGAGATATTAAACAGCTGTGGTCTTAAGTTACTTTCTTGCTAACAAATCCTGTAACAGATACCAGGAGCTCATGTGACCTTTCGAAATATCTCGGTGGAATAGAATTGTTTGTCTGCGTTGTGCTTAATGCTGAGAACTCTAAAGAAAGACCTGGTTTAGTTAAACCTACAAATGTGAACTACCTTCTAGGTACTGAAGATTATTCTAGGTCATGTGAATTTGAAAAACTTTTAGGTTAGTTTCTGCATATCTAAGGATATACTTGATTTCTGCTTGTCTGTCCTTCAGCCACTTAAGTCGTGCTCTTTACAAATTAATTTTGCCAATGCATCTGGAAAGGGGGAAATCCCACATTTATAACACATACATAGACATCTACAGAAACACACAGATATAGAGAGATCTCACAGCTTTCATTTTAAAGTTTTAGCCATGACGCAGGTATGATCACGCAAAACCCAGTAGTTTATAAAAGGCACATTGGATCCAAATCATGTTTCTGGCAAATGGAATAAGTTAAGGTCACCTGCCCCGATGGCTTAAGCTTTTCACTAATATTTGTGGGGTAGGTTTTACAGCTTTTTCATAAGACTGGTCTTTAAATAACCTTTCCTTGTTAAAATTCGTCTTCTGATAAGAATAGTATTGGTTCCTACAGGCCCTACATGCCCCTCACAATCGTAGTAACAGCCACAGGGTCCGGTCTGGCCGGCGCATTGGTCCCTGTCAAGGAAATGTCGGGGGAGGGAGTTTGCCACAAGTGATATGGGGCCAGGCGAGTGCCCAGCATTCCAGGATGATGCCCTCACCGTCAACCAGCTGAGGCCCACACGGTAAGAATCCGCTAAAAGGTTCCTCAAAAAATTAACAGTAGAACTCCCCCATGACCCAGCAATAGCACTGCTGGGGATCTATCCAAGGGATACAGGAGTGCTGATGCATAGGGGCACATGTGCCCCAATGTTCATAGCGGCACTTTCTACAATAGCCAAATCATGGAAAGAGCCTAAATGTCCATCACCTGATGAATGGATCAAGAAGATGTGGTATATATATACAATGGAGTACTACATGGCAATGAGAAAGAATGAAGTCTGGCCATTCGTAGCAACGTGGATGGACCTCGAGGGTGTCATGCTAAGTGAAATAATCAGGCAGAGAAGGACAGATACCATATGTTTGCACTCATATGTGGAACAGGAGAAACCTAACAGAGGACCTTGGGGCAGGGGAGGGGAAAATAGCTGGGGAGAAGGAGGGAGGCAAATCATGAGAGACTCTTGAATACTGAGAACAAAATGAGGGCTGATCGGAGAGGGGGAGAGGGGAAGGAGGGTGATGGGCATGGAGGAGGGCACTTGTGGGGATGAGCCCTGGGTGTTATATGGAAACCAACTTGGCACTAAACTATAAAAGAAAAAAAGAATCCACTAAAATTTATGAGAACAAATTAATTCTTCAACATTGCAGGGTGCCAGACAAGTACAAAATTTCATTGTGTTTGTATACGCTAGCAATAGATAGACCCAAAATGAAACAGAATAGACAATAATATTTGCAATCATATCAAAGAGAATGAATGTTTAATTTATTTAATAAAAAGAGAGTAAGACTCAAATACTGAAAGTTAATGTATACTATCTACAAGAGACATATTTTGGGTTTTGTGTGTTTTTTTAATGTTTTTGTATTTATTTTAGAGAGAAAAAAAGCATGAGCGGGAAAAGGCAGAGAGAAAGGGAGAGAGAGAATGCCAAACAGGCTCCACACTCAGTACGGAGTCCGATGTAGAGCTCGAACTCATGAACCGTGAGATCATGACTTGAGCCTGGGTGGCTCAGTCAGTTAAGTGTCCCACTTTGGCTCAGGTTGTGATCTTGCAGTTTGTGAGTTTGAGCCCTGCATCGGGCTTTGTGCTGACAGCTCAGAGCCTGGAGCCTGCTTCGGATTCTGTGTCCCCCTCGCTCTCTGTCCCTCCCCTGCCTGTGCGCTCGCTCTCTCTCTCTCTCTCTCTCTCAAAAATAAATAAATATTTTTTAAAAATAAAGAGTGCCTCTGCACAGCACACCAGGACACCCGTGAGACCCATCCGTCTGAGCACCTGACCTTGGGTGGACTGGACTGCCCAGGAGATGACCGAGAGAGAGAAGTGGGAGCGGAGCTGGCTGCAGCGGACATGGTGACAGCAGAAAAGGTGGTGACTGGTCTGGCAGCTTCCAGCGGGACACTTCCAGCAGCAGATGTGAACCGTGAATGCAGCCGTGGGGGGTCTGGCTGCAGCTGGGAGAATAGCTTTCTCGAAGGACAGCGGTGACGAGGGCGAGGAGGGAAATACAGGGGAAGCAGGCAGAGAGAAGTACAGGAAGGCATCCCGCTGTCCACACCGTGCGGAACGAAGACCCCCATGGACCTCTGGGAGCCCCCCAGCTGGAGGACCCCCTGATTGGCTGTGGGTACATCCGAAGACCCAAGTGTGTGGCACTTCGCCCCACCACTCTGCTACCACCCTTTGCCTTTTTTAAACCGAAGCATAGTTGATATAAAATGTTAGTTTCAGGTATGGAACGTAGTGATTCAACAACTCTATACATTACTCAATCCTCAGAGCGATAAGGGAGTCACCACCCATCACCATACAACATTATAATCATGTTATCGACTGTATTTCCCGTGTTGACTTTCCGTCTCCGTGGCTTATTTATTTTACAGCTGGAATTCTATACCTTTTAATTCCCTTTATCTCTTTCGTCCACCAACCTCCCCTGTGGCAAAACCACCAACTTGCTCTCTGTGTTTAAGGGTCTACATTTTTAGCTGTTTGTTCATTCGTTTTGTCTTGTTTTAATTTCACAGATAAGTGAAATCGCATGATATTTGTCTTTCTCCATCTGACTTAATTTCACTTAGCATAATACCCCCTAGGTCCGTCTATATTGTCACAAATGGAAATATTTCACTCTTGTTTATTGCTGAGTAATAGTCCATTGGGTACAAATTACCACATCTCCTTTAGCTATTCATTTATCAGTGGATGGAACTAGAAAAAAATAATCCTAAAATTTGTATAGAGCCACAAGAGACCTCATATAGCCAAAGGAATTTTGGCAAAGAACAAAGCTGGAGGTATCACAATTTCAGATTTCAAGAGAACGAAGTTGGGGGACTGTACCCGACTTCAAGACTTACAGTTAGGTTACAGTAATCAAGACAGCATAGTACTGGTGAAAAAATAGACGAATCAGAAAATGGAAGTGAGCCCAGAAATAGACCCATATAAATATAGGCAATTGATCTTTGACAAAGGAGCAAAAACAATACAGTAGAACAAAGATAGTCTTCAACAAATGGGGTTGAAACAGCTGGACACAAATAGACCATTTTTTAAAAATTAAAAAAATAAAAATGTTTATAAGTTAAAAAATAAATAAATAAATAAAAGAAACAGCTGGAAACTCACATGCAAAAAAGTGAATGAAGATAGAGACCTTGCAGCCTTTACAAAATTAATTTAAAACGGATCACAGAGGGGCGCCTGGGTGGCTCAGTCAGTTGAGCCTCCGACTTCGGCTCAGGTCAGATCTCACGTTCGTGGGTTTGAGCCACGCATCAGGCTCTATGCTGACAGCTAGGTCAGAGCCTGGAGCCTGCTTCTGGTTCTGTGTCTCCATCTCTCTCTGCCCCTCCGTCTCCATGCTCTGTCTCTCTGTATCAAAAATAAATAAAACATTTTTTTAAATATTAAAAAATAAAATAAAATAAAATGGATCACAGAATGGGCCACCTGGGTGGCTTAGTCAGCTGAGTGTCTGACTTCAGCTCAGGTCATGATCTCATGGTTCATGAGTTCAAGCTCTGCATCAGGCTCTGTGCTGACAGCTCAGAGCCTGGAGCCTGCTTCCGATTCTGTGTCTCCCTCTCTCTCTGACCCTCTCCCACTCTCTCTCTCTCTCTCTCTCAAAAATGCATAAATATTAAAAAATATTTTTAAACATAAAAAATAAAAACAGGATCACAATATGAAATTCAAAACGCGACAGTATCAAACTACAGGAGAAAATGTAAACAAACGGGTTGGATTATAACTTTTCAAATATGGCACAAAATGTGTGATCCATGAAAGAAAGAAATGAGCAAATTTCATTAAATTTCACAATTTCTGCTCTGCAAAATACACCGGCAGGAGAATGAAAAGACAGGTGACAGACTGGGAGAAAATATTTGAAGAAAAAAACACATCTGATAAAAAATTATTAGCGAAAAATAGACAAAGAAATCTTAAAACTCAGCAATAAAAAAAATAACCTGATTTAAAAATGGACCAATGACCTTAACAGACACATCACCAAAGAAGATAGACAGGTGGCTAATAAGCATGTGAAAAGATGTTCCACATCATGGATCATCATGGAAATGCAAATTAAAACACAATGAGATATCATTACATACATGTTAGAAAAGTCAAAATCCAGAACATTATCATCAAATCCTGGCAACGATGTAGAGGAACAGAAATTATCTTTGCTGGAAGAGGTGTAAAATGGTTCAGCCACCATGAAAGACTGAGAAAACTGTAGGCTTCCTACAAAACTAGGCATGGATTAGGGCGCCTGGGTGGCTCAGTGGGTTGAGCGTCTGGATTCGGCTCAGGTCATGATCCTGTGGTTCGTGGGTTTGAGCCCGGCGTTGGGCTCTATGCTGACAGCTCAGAGCCTGGAGCCTGCTTCACATTCTGTGTCTCCCTCTCTCTCTGACCCTCCCCTGCTCACACTGTCTCTCAAAAATAAATAAAAAGCATAATTTTTTAAAATTTAAAACAATAAAACAATGCTACCTGTGAGATACAACACATTTGTCTGACAAGTGAACATTTCATTTTATGTAGTGAAAGATTTTACTGGACTTGAATAATATTTTCCAACAGGAAATTACATTTTTTAAGCATTTAACTCTTTTAAAACCAAAGAATAAATTAAGAAACACAATTATGTCAGTGGTACAATTGTGGTTGCTTCTGTTGAACTTTTGCTGATGTTTCCATTTTGTCCTGTCTGGGGGTGGGGGTGGGGGTTGTTTGTTTTATTTTTGTTTGTTTTCCTTACTGGACAATTGTTTACATAAAATATCATTTCAGGCGTAACCAACGGATCAAAGTTTAAACTGCAAGGTAGGATAAAAACTATTGAGCAACTAGTGAAACTTTGTATTAGCTGTTCTTTTGTTTTTTAAATTTTTTTAAATTTATTTTAGAGAGACAGAGACAGTGCGAGCAGGGGAGGGTCAGAGAGAGAGAGAGAGACACAGTATCTGAAGCAGGCTCCAGGCTCTGAGCTAACTTAACTGTCAGTGCAGAGCCCGATGCAGGGCTCGAACCCACGAACTGTGAGATCATGACCTGAGCCAAAGCCGGTCGCTTAACCGACTGAGCCACCCAGGTGCCCCTGGGTTTTTTTTTGTTTTTAATTTTTAAAGTTTCTTTATTTTTGAGAGAAAGAGAAAGCACAAGTCGGGGAGGGACAGCGAGTGAGAGAGAGAATTCCAAGCAGGCTCCACACCTTGCACAGGTGTGGACCTGGGGCTCAATCCCACGACAGTGAAATCATGACCTGAGCAGAAATCAAGAGTGGGACACTTAACCAACTGGGCCACCCAGGTGCCCACACCCCATGTAGTAGTTGTTTTATGCATTTAAAATTCAATTAAAAATTTGTTTTTCGCTATTAATTCTGGCTATGATTATTATTTGCTTATTTCATGATTATTACGGAAAACAATTTTGCCATATACAAGATAAAGGGCTTAAAATATGATCTATTCCAGGTGACATATATGCTAGGCTCTGCCCCCCTAAAATTGGGGAACTGAAGGTAGAACGAATTTGTGCCAGACTCCCAACGGAAACTTTTGTCACTTGACAGCACCCTAGAGGTTCCCCTACCACAGAGGTAGGGAAGTGGCAAAGTATGGATGGCTAAACGACACGAAGGGTGTGAACGCAGACCCGAGCCTCCCTTCCCCAGGCGGCCGACAGGCTGAGAACAGCGAAAGCTAAGAAACTGGTTTCAGCGTCTTGAGGAGGGTGCCCCCGGGTGGACAGTGGTGTGAACTGCACCTTTTCCTCCACCAGGTGCTCGCGAGAATCAGAACAGGATCATGAGGCTGATGCCAGCAACGGGGCAGAGGAAATGGGTCCGACTCCACCCTCTTCCGTGTCACTTACGGTATCACCCAGGGGCAAAAGAAAGAAAATACTCTGAAATGACTCGCCTTGAACCTGAAATAACTGAGCACTGATTCTGTCTGCCATCAGGCAGAACTGGGACTCTAAACCGGTGGAAAGTTATATTTGTCAAAGTTATATATATATTTTTTAATTTAACATTTATTTTTGAGAGATAGAGAGACAGAGCACGAGCAGGGGAGGGACACAGAGAGGGAGACACAGAATCCGAACCAGGCTCCAGGCTCTGAGCTGTCAGCACAGAGCCCGATGCAGGGCTCGAACCCACAAACCGTGAGATCATGACCTGAGCCGAAGTCAGACGCTTAAGTGACTGAGCCACTCAGGCGCCCCTCGAAGTTATATTCTCGCACAACCTAGTTACTTGGCTTTGAAGGAAATCTCTTCTGCAACACTTGCATTCTTGTTGAGTAAAATCCAAACACGCCCTCCCCCTCAAAACGGAGGTCATTTTCCCATCTGCCAACAGAATCAGGTTGACAGGTGTATGTGGAAGGCAGGTGACGCTGTGGTCTGTGCCGTGGGCATCGCCTCGAGGCCGCACTTCTCAGGGACTCTTTCCATTGTTGACTCCCCAGAAACGATCATGGCTCCAGGGAAACGGTGAGCGCGGTGGAAACCGCTGTGGGTTGCCTACCCGTGTGGTTGCTGCCCACTCCCCGCTGTCTTCAGGACCGAAGGATGGATTTTCCACCTGCTAGGAGTGTTCCTGGCTGATAGCTCCCCACTGAGACCCTCTCTGGGAAGGTCACCCTCGTCCCCGGCAGCCCGCGGCCCTCTATTACAGGATGGCCTTCTGACCCCGCTGAGGGACAGCCGGGTAAGGGCTCGTGCAGGTCCGAGCTCCCCATAGGCCGGCTCAGCCCTCTGCTGTGACAGCGTTGCTGCTCAGCTCTCTCTGCCAACTTCTGCTTCCTCCTCTTCCCCCAGTGAACTTTCTGCCCCAAAACCTCCCTCTCAGAGTCTGCATCCCCGGAAGCCTGATCTGCAACAGTAGAGCGTGTTCTGGGGCCTACTGGAAGAAAACAAGCAAGGATCCAGGACCGGAAGGTATCCTGCAGGCATTCGCTCTTTTGCCGACCCGATTCCCTCACCTCCTGATCCACAAGAATCAGCTGCTTCTGCAGAACTGGACTGTCATGTTGTTTTAAAGCTGATGTCGGGGCACCCGGGGGGTCTCAGTCGGTTAAGCATCCGACTTCGGCTCAGGCCATGATCTCGCGGCTCATGAGTTGGAGCCCCACGTTGGGCTCTGGCTGACAGCATGGAGCCTGGACCCTGCTTCGATTCTGTGTCCCCCTTGCTCTCTGCCTCTCCCCCACTCACACTCTGTCTCTCTCAAAAATAAACTTAAAAAAAAAGACATTTCTGGGTGAGTTTGAAACTGCAGTTAAGTTTCATTAAAAACACACACAAAACCCTGATCTCATGAAGCCCTAAATCCACCCGTACTCATCTACTCCAGGATTGGACAGTCCCTTAAACCAGTAAATTCCTCGCTTTGCTTATTGTTGAGTTTTCCATCCCTGGCAACTAAGAGAGTCCTAAGACAGGTCTATTTGAGGCTCTGGGAATATCTGGAGAAAGAGACTCCGAGAAGCTTCTAAAGGGTTATTTCTCCACTGCTGGAGGATGACGGATCAGTCACGATATATATGCACCTTACCACGCTTTTCTTATGTATCTGCCGGGGTCCTCGCACTTGGAGTGTGGGTAGATGTTCTTGATGGGCACCGCTGGTGAGCCTCCGTCACCCCACCCTTCCGGGGCCCAGCCTTGCCGAGTAGCGGTCCTGAGTGCAAGTCCTCTTTCATCAGTGACCTGTGAGCAGTTTTCCTAGTGCCGCTGAAGTCCCAGGGCTCTGGGGGAGGTGCCTTGGGGCGGCCCTGGGGGGTGCGGAAAAACGACCCCTCATCTTCCGCATGTGAGCGTGACATATGGACCCTTCTCACTCTGTCTCCTTTGAGCTGAGATGGTGGCGAAGGACCCCACAGATGTGACTGGGCCCCCACAGCTGCTCTCCTCGCGGGTGTGAGTGTCTGGGCCAGCTCGGCTGCACCCACGACTGGGTGGCCTCTGCCACATCCATCCTGAGAGGCTGATTCAGGCCGAAGACATTCTGATGTTCTGGGGATCCCTAGCCCTCCTGAGACTGAGTTTTCCCCCCACCTCCTGGGAAGAGGACACAACGTGTGGCTTCCGCTCTGTGAGTAGCTACGCAGGTGGGCAGACACAACTCAGCATCTGTAGGCGCCGAGACCTTCCATCCCAAACGCGACACAGACCAGCTTCCACTAACACCTGCTGCTACTCACCGCCTTGCCAGGCCCACGGTCAGGGTCGCAGGCAGACTGCCTTGCGGGTGAGCCCCGGGGCTGATGCCCCTGCCCACACTTTGGCCCTTAAGTCCTCTCTTCCCCTGGTTATCTCTGGGTTCATCATAAGACAATTTCCTTATTTCACCAAGTTGAGACATTACTGCTATAAACAATCACCCACTTACAGCACTGGTCAGTGCAGGTTGAGTGGGGCAGCTAAAGGGCCACAGAGCCTGCAGTGAAGGTGATAAACCTATAAAACATGGAGATGAAGGTCCTAAACCGTTTAAAACAGTGCCTAGAAAACGTGGGCACTCCATGAATGTCACTATTATTTTTAATTTTTTTAATGTTTATTTATTTTTGTTTTTATTTTTTTAATGTTTTACTTTCTTTTTGAGAGAGAGAGACAGCATGAGCAGGGGAGGGTCAGAGAGAGAGGGAGACACAGAATCTGAAGCAGGCTCCAGGCTCTGAGCTAACTGTCAGCACAGAGCCCGATGCGGGGCTCGAACCCACGAACCGTGAGATCATGACCTGAGCCGAAGTCAGACACTTAACCGACCGGGCCACCCAGGTGCCCCAATTTTTTTATTTTTATTTTTTTAATGAATGTTTATTTATTTTTGAGAGAGGCAGAGTGTGAGCAGGGGAGGGGCAGAGAGAGAGGGAGACAATCTGGAGCAGGCTCCAGGCTCCAAGGTGTCAGCTCAGAGCCTGACACGGGGCTTGAACCCACAAACTGCATGATCGTGACCTGAGCCGAAGTCTGAGGCTTGACTTACTGAGCTCCATTTTTATCCCTTTTATACATCAGGCGGCTCGATGACATTATGCTTGAGGAGAGGGCTTTGCCGCTAACGTAACGTGGAAGCCACTGTTCTAGAAAATCAGTGGAAGCCAGAGCGGCCTCGTCTTTCTGACTCAGAACCTCTCACTGTCGCCCCGGTCACTGCTCGTGGGTTCCGGCAACGGTGAAGGATGCCATCATTCGTCAAGAGGAAAGGACAAGGGAGCTGTGGGCTCAGCCGCTTTTTTCAAAAGCCTCTCTTTGGAAGCAGGGGCACCCCCAAATGATTCCTGGACAAAGCCTCACCCACACCACTATAAACTCTAATACGCTTCAACTCCGGAGCTGAACTTGAAGCCATCTGCCTGAAAACAAATATAAAAGCAGATCTTTTATTTTTAACCTGGCAATGGAATAATTTGAGTTACCAAAATATTTCTTAAAAAACAAAAAACACCTGAATCAAGCAAAACAGCCCAAACCACGTCCTCTGTGCCAGGAAGCAGCACAGGGTTCACAAAGAGTTAGTTGCCTTCTCTTTATGTTTTTAAATTTTTATTATTATTATTATTTTGAGAGACAGAGGCACAGCATGCGCAGGGAAAGGGCAGAGAGAGAGAGAGAGACACAGAATCCGAAGCAGGCTCCAGGCTCTGAGCTGTCAGCACAGAGCCCGAAGTGGGTCTTGAACTCACAGACTGCGAGATCATGACCTGAGTCAAAGTCAGACACTTAACTGACTGAGCCACCCAGGCGCTCCAGTTACCTTCTATTTAAAGAGTCTGCTTAGAGGACCATAGGGGAAGGGAAGGCGGAGGAGTTACGGAGAGGGAGGGAGGCAAACCACAAGAGACTCTTAAATACTGAGAACAAACTGAGGGTTGATGGGGGAGGGGGAGAGGGGAAAGGGGTGATGGGCATTGGGGAGGGCACTTGTTGGGATGAGCCCTGGGTGTTGTATGGAAACCAATTTGACAATAAATTATTATTATTATTATTATTATTATCTTTTAACATTTATTTAATTTTGAGAGAGAGAGAGAGACAGAGCGTGAGCAGGGGAGGGGCAGAGAGAGACGGAGACACAGAATCCGAAGCAGGGTCCAGGCTCTGAGATAGCTGTCAGCAGAGCCTGATGCAGGGCTCGAACCCACAAACTGCGAGATCATGACCTGAGCCGAAGTCGGTTACTTAACCGACTTAGTCACCCAGGCGCCCGCCCAATAAATTATATTTTAAAAACATTTTAAAATAAAGAGTCTGCTTAGTCAATAATTGGCTCCAATAGCACTGGGAACAGAACCTCAGGCGGCTCAAATAGCCTTCTCGGAGTTTGTATAGTCATTTCTTGTTCTGCTAAAGTGACAAAAGAACTTTTGGTATGAACAGGGTGGAGGTCAAAAGGCTCTATGATCATCAGAAAGCAGTGTTCGGTTCCCACTTTCCCTACGTTGTGCTGGCCCGTGTGTGATTATAAGTATTCAAGTCCTATACATTGTGACATCATCCTTCCCTTTAAAATCTTAGCATTTTGGGGCTCAGTCGGTTAAGCCTCCGACTTCAGCTCAGGTCATGATCTTACGGTTCGTGGGTTCGAGCCCCGCGTTGGGCTCTGTGCTGACGGCTAGCTCAGAGCCTGAAGCCTGCTTCAGATTCTGTGTCTCCCTCTCTCTCTGACCCTCCCCTACTTGCACTGTCTCTTTTTGTCTCTCCAAAATTAAAAAAAAGCATTAAAAATTTTTTTTAATCTTACTAATTTCAGGGGCGCCTGCGTGGCTCAGTTGGTTGAGCATCTGACTTCCGCTCAGGTCATGATTTCATGGTTGTGGGGTTCGAGCCCCATGTCGGGCTCTGTGCGGACAGCTCGGTGCCGGAGCCCGCTTCCCATTCTGTGTCTCCCTCTCTCTCTGACCCTTCCCTGCTCACGCTGTCTCTCTCTCAAAAATGAATAAACATCAAAAAAAAACCCCTTCCTTTTTTGGAAGCCTCATGCACTGTTGGTGAATACAAGCTGAAGGAACCATGGTGGGAAACAGTATGGAGGTGCCTCAAAAAATTAAAAATAAGCCACAAAAAAGAACGAAATCTTGCCATTTGCCACAACATGGACGGAGCTAGAGAATATAATGTTAGGTGAAAAGGGTCAGTCAGAGAAAGACACTTACCATATGATTTCACTCGTATGTGGAATTTAAGAAGCAAAACAAATGAGCAAAGGAAAAAGAGGAGAGAGAGAAAGAGGGAGGGAGAGAGAAACCAAGAAACAGACTCTTAACCATAGAGAACAAACTGGCGGTTCCCAGCAGGGGGCGGGGGAGGCGTGGGTAGAAGGGGGGGGGGGGATTAAGAGTGCACTTCTCCTGAGCAGCGCTGAGTAAGGTATAGAATCGACTCACTGTACTGGACGCCTGAAATTAATAGAACACTGAATAATTATACTTGAGCTGAAAATATGTTTTTTAAAAATCAAAAATATATACATTTTCATAGAAATAATAATAAAATAAAATGTTACCTTTTTTTGAGAGAGAGAGAGAATCAAGCAGGCTCCACACCCAGCGCGGAGCCCGAAGCGGGGCTCGATCTCACGATTCTAGGATCAGGACCTGAGCTGACACGAAGAGTCAGATGTCCAACTGACTGAGCCACCCAGGGGCCCCAAAATGCTTTTTTGACCAAGCCCCCGCTTCCTGCATGAGCGCAGGACATCCAGTGCTCTCCCGAGGTTTTCCAGAGGACGTGGACAGGGCCCCCCCTTGGTCTGCTGGCTTCTGGCGGACTCCCTGCAGTGCTCCCTGAGCAGTGCTCTCTTTCCTCTGCAGCTCTCTCGGGCACTACAGCGCATGCGCTGGCTCCCCATCCACCAACCCCTCTGGAGACCAGGCTTGAGAATAAACGGTGATTATAAGCCTTAGACGAACACGTCAAGCCACGACCCGGGGAGCAGCTCCTCTCTAGTCCGGGCCTCCCCTCTGTCCATTTCTCCCCTCAGCCTCCGGCCTGCTGCCCAGCGGAGGGCTTCATTCTCTTCTATTCGGCTACATCCCTGACTCATGGTCATGCCCCCTCACCCCCAGATCCCTTTACCAATCCCTCTACTTAATCTGGGCAGGGCTTATTTCTGAATTTTTCCGGAATTCAGCCTCTTGAGCAGCAAGCCACACACCTGGACGGCGTGCGGCACCTGTCGGCTCACGTGTCACTGCCACTGAGCCCCCCCCCCCCCCACCATGAAGGAACACGGCACATTCAAGTTCTCCGACTTTCCCTGTGACGCACCCAGTGAACCAAGACCACCACTGACCCCACTCGCCCTCCCCCCAAGGTGAAAAGGAATAAACACTAAAAAATAAGCAAACAAATGAGAGATTCGAGTCTGACATCTCAGAAACCTTTCCCTTTCCCTTCGGATTTCCCAGAACAGTGGGGATGTGCCCTGTACCTACAAGGGTAAGAAGGCTCACCCCGGGGTCTCCACTCAAAGCAGAGATTTCAGTTTTCACCCGAGGGCGCAGACACTGCTCCAGGGTTTTAAACGGCACTTAAGAAACTCTGCCCCCACATCTGCAGGGTGCGGGGTGTGCATTCTAGACACCTCGGCTTCGCAGGCAGCTGGCAAGCAGGAGAAGATGGCCGCCGGCAGGTGGTGTCTCTCCCATGCTCACTGTGTTCTTCCGATGGACTCAGCTTCTTGCTGCCGTCCAGACCGCTGCTCACGGGTTCAAGCAGAGGTGGGGGGAGCCAGGGCGTGGCGCGTGGCAGACACTCAGAAACGTTTGTGGGATGAAGGAATGAACGTGAACCTGATATGCACCCGAATCCCTCCGCCCCACTGGGTGCAAACCAGAAAGAAACCAGAGACGTGTCTTTCTGTCCCCAGCGTAAGCACGAGATGGGTGAGCCCTTGGTTTAGAAGTTACTAAGCCACTCCCTGGTGGGGGGAGGGGGGAGCTGTTTGTTAGATGATCAAACAACATCCTGTTTATCTGAATCATGATTAAAATGGTTAGAGAGTTCAAAGTCATCTTTGGAATCAAAAGGTTCCCTAATAGATGACCGAGTTAATTTAAGACTAAAAGGAATACACTCTGTAAAACAAAAATTCCTGGTGGTTGGGCTCTACAAAGGAAGTCTCAGTTGAGACCATAACGAGTGAGGAGACTGAAGGGGAAGGAATCAGGAGCTCAGTGGATTTTGGGGGGCGGGGATAGAGGGGAGATGATCAAGGGATGAGAGGTAATGGCTTTATGCTCATCAGGATTCACAGAAATGAGGGCATTTGCTCTATCTACCGACACCTGGAAATGCCACGCAAAGCAAAGAGAGAGGCCAGCGGGCAAGGTGGATGGAAGGCAGGCACGCACACCCAAACTCCAGCATCTAGGAAATAGCAGAATGCAGTCAAGTTTGGGTCGCCAAGAAAAGAATGGAACGGGAAAAAATGGAAGTCTCACTGAGGGTCTGCTTCCCCCAAACAGGTGAAAGGCTCATGGGAGACCCCAACAGATCTTACGCGAAATGCTTTGGGGGTCCATCCTGCTCTCCCCAACACAGTCCAGAGTTCCCAGCCTTCCGGGAGCCCTTTCTAGCTCTCCGGACGGCTTCAGCTCTCAACGGGCCCCAACCATCCCTGGTCCTAATTTTAGATCTCCTATCAACCCAACAACTGTCAGCACACAAAAATCCCTCCTTCCCCTCCCTCCTTTACACAGAAGTCCACGGAGCAAGTCATTTTAAATACTGATCTGAAATCAGTGAAAATAACGATTTCATATTTCCTGCTAATAATAAGGTAGAAAAAAAGCAAAATAAATGGTCATGTTGATGATACTTTAAAGTATGAGGGATTGGGGGCACCTGGGGGGCTCGGTCGGTTAAGCATCTGCCTTCAGCTCAGGTCGTGATCTCACAGTTCATGAGTTCAAGCCTCACATGGGGTTCTCTGCCTCTCTCCCCTTCTCTCTCTCTCTGCCCCCCCCCAAATAAAAATAAATAAAAAACTTTAAAATGAGTATGGGTTTAAACAACAAAGAATTAGGCTGATGTAGGATTTTTAAAAATCCAAGAAAGACTTTCTGGGATTAAGGCACCGAGACCCTGAATAGTAGTAAGTCACGAGCTTCCTAAAATCCTCCTCCCCGTGCACAGCATGGTTGGTCAGAAAGAGCAGGATTCACATAAATGCAAAATCCGGGGTCATTTTCGCTCAAGAAAAAGAACTTCCAAAGAGTTCTTTGTTACTGGGAATGTTCTAAGAGAGGTTTCCAAGACGTGTTAGGTGGTATTCAAGCATCACAGACCAGAGTCAGCCTCAGAAACAAGCAAGGCCTTCCCACAGAGCGTAATAAATATTAGGTGTCTTCTCACCCCAAGAGTCCATGGATCTATGATCACATATATCAGATGTATTTCTGGAGGGGTAATTGGGTACATTCTAGATTCTTCCAGAAGCTCACAATTTTCTCATGCGGAGCTATGGAGAGAGAAGGCAAGGGGAAGAGGGGCATGTTGTCATTGCTGAGGGCGGCCGCTCCTCCTCAGCCTGGAATTTCCTGCACCTTCAGGCGGTCACGGGTCACGGGCTTGGGCCTTCTGCTCTTCACCACAGCCGAAATCACGACTCCGGCAGCCTTCGCTCCTTCCATCAGGGCGTGCTCTACCTGCAGAGCAGAGGGGTTCCCGGGACACTCAGAGGCTTCTGTCCCGCCCTACCCTTACACCTCCCCCCTCCCCTTCAGGAACTGGCCTGTCCGGAGTCTTTTCCTAGAGGAGGAAGCAACCTGGCTAGCCTGTACTTCCCAAGACCCGAGAGAAGTCAGGCCCGAGATGGACTTCCGAGGCCGACGCATCCCCGGCTCCTGGCTCCCTCCTTCCCTCGGGGCCCACTCAGCTCAGGGTCTGCCTCTAGCGCAGTGCTCGGAGCGGGGTGGCCGCAGGGGCCCTCATTCCACATACAGGGAATCTGAGAGCCAGGGAAGGGGACTCACTTGAATGAAACTCCCTTGGACAAAGTCACGAAGTGAATTAGTGTCTAAGCTTGGCCCACACTCTATAGAAGGCCCCCTATGACCTATTTGGTCCTTGGGGTCTTCTTTTCAGGTATGAAGGCTCATGGGACAGGGGACCCCCGTGGCCCTGGATCAAGGCCTCCCAAGAATGACCACGGAGACACGCGGCCAAGCTGGGACTCGGCCCAGGGTCCGTGCTCTGCAGTCGTCCGTGGGTTAACAGAGGTGAAAATACTTCCTGGACCGTAACGTCCTGTAGAAGCAGAAGCCCAGTCATGCGACAAAGATAAAACCACTGTCCATCGTTCCGACCGGTGACTAGGATGCCAGGGCCCCAGGAGAGCTGAGCCAGAAGCCACGGCCGAGCCAAGGCGCCCTACCTGTGGGCTCCTGGACACGCCGTATCTGAGGTCGTTGACAAAGTGCTCGCAGTTCCCGTCGATCAGGCTGTACTGCACTATCTTGTTGATCATCTTCTTCGTGCGCTGGATGATCTTATCCACGGGCAGGGGCAGGTACGTCCCGTCTAGCTTATTGTTGACCTTCCAGGAGCAGCCGTGAAGCACGTCCTCCAGACGGCTGTATTTCACGAGGGCCCGGCTGCTGAAGACAGACGTGATGCTGCCGGCCTTAAACTCCTCACCTAGAGACCAAAGTGAACGGAAGCTGGAAAGCTGCAAGGGGACAGCCCCTGGGGGGCACGGGGGGTACGGGGGGCACGGCGCAGAGCACTGGCTCCATCCAAGACCTTGGCCAAGCTGCTTTCCTCCACGAGGCCTCGGCTTCACCATCTATAAAAGGCATGGCAGGGGCGTCTGGGTGGCTCAGTTAGTTAAGCATCTACTCTTGGATCTCACAGTTCATGAGTTCGAGCCCCATGTGGGGCTCTGCACTGACAGGGCAGAGCCTGCTTGGGATTCTCTCTCTCTCCCTCTCTCTCTGCCCCTCCCTCACTCATGCTCTCTCTGTCTCTCAAAATAAATAAATACACTTTAAAAAAAATTAAAAAGGCCTGGCAGAGGATGGGAGATGAAATGAGCTACCCAGGACCAACTTGCCCTTGACGACTTCTACCCCCTTCTGTACTCCCCACTGTCAACCTCCCTGCCCCCCTACCCCAGCCATCTCTCTCTCTCATAAAACTCTAGAATCTTATGTCACGGCCCTGGACTCCGTTTTGTGTTGTATTGACCTAACCAAGTCCTAGAATTTGAGTCTTGCTTTCTTACCCAGACTTCAGCATCTTCACAAACGTGTGCTAAGCGCCCTTAAGACTGTTTTCTACCACGCCCATATGGGTACCCACCCCATCTGAAAGCTGTCTGAGAATGAGAAGCATCCCTTGTTCTGTTCTTACATATTTGAAGAGTATCTGTTGAGTTTACAAGAGCTGGCAGCAGGGAATTCAGCTCTGAGGAAAGAATGCATTTTTAGAGGCTGATCTGATGGCGGGGGGGGGGGGGGACATAACTGTTAGTGATCTCTCTGCTCGTACAAGAGGGAGGCTCCCGGACTCAGGCTGGGAAGGAGAGGTGGAGGAGATACATGTAATGTGGTGCCTTTTCACCTTGTCCGGGTGTAGGCGGGGCAGGAGAGAGGGGCTCTGCCCTGCTGGAAGGTCCGGGCAGGGGAGAGGCTGGGCCCAAGGGGGAGGATAGAGCCATGGGCAGTGAGAGCCGTGAGCAAGGTCCCAGTGCCCTTCTGTAATTTCATCCTGAATGGGCAGTCCTTGCACGGGATCCAAAATTCCAAAAACATCAAAGAATATGCATATCCTTCCAGCTCCCCCAGGTCTTTGCCCAAGGCGCCCACAGTTAACCGGGTCGGTTTCCTGTTCTCTGCTGTAATTGACCACCGCTTCCTCCCATCAGATCTCCACTAACTTTAACTTAGCTGACAACTTAATCTCAGCCTTTAGACAGGCAATGTTGAGCAATGAAAGAGTAGGTGGATCCACAATGAGGCCGAGCAGCCCAGGAGAGGTGGAAAGAGCAGGGAGACAAGGGCGGGCGGAGGTGCTCCAGTGATCGGGGAGCCAGAAGCTGCCTCTGGGGACGGTCGGAACATGTAAGCCTCTGCACCCCTCCCGGGAAGCCCTCGGAAATATGAGGAAGGGGACTGAGGTTCAGGGAACAGCAGCACTTTCCGACCTTCCATCTGCCTGAGGGCTGGAGACTCCGTGGTTTTGGGTAGACAGAGATTGGGTTCCATCACCCAGTTCAATTAAGGCCCCGTAAGGCTTTGAGAATTCTACCGTGAATGAAAGGCGGCAGCTAAGGAACATAATAACTAACTGCACTTTTCGCTCCGCTAATTCAATATCAAAATCAACACTTCAATAGAGAATCCACTCTTACTCGGGGGAGCCAGATGCACCACACAGTCGTCCTCCACATAGATGGCCCAGTGCTCATAGCCGATGCGAAAAATCTCGATCAGGTCTCCAGGTCTGGGTCTTGGCTTGCTCTGAGATAGAAGAAATAAGATCAAATAAAGAAACTGCACGCATCCAAGGATCCTGCTTGGAGATGGGCTGCGGCTCAGCCTAAGGACACTGGATTTCATCACCTTACAGAAATCCGGGCCGCAAGAAGCGCTCTCCACACACAGGACCAAGGACCACCCCCCCTTGCTGTCACCCTTGTTATCAACACCATAGGGCTGACTGGGCCAGCTATCAATGTATTGCCACTAGGCTCCAGATACACCCTCCAGGTAAGTTCTATGTTCTGGAACTCTTTTAAGCTTTTCTCCCTGGAACTGAGCACTGTGTAGAGCATCGCAAGAGGAAGGGGTCCTCCTGCAGTTTCTGGCTGGGGGCAGGGGATGAGGAGGGTGACGGTCAGTAGTGTGGGGGTGAGGACCTCTACTGGAGCTCTGCCTGAGCCGGATCCCTCTGACCCCACCACCCTGCAGCCCTGGCTGGGCAATACCCCTTCTGGGGCCCTTCTGATGGAGAAATCGGTGCCCGGACACCTCCCGCACCTGCACCTGCTGTCATCCCCATTTCCTCTGCAGGTCACCACGTGGGCCGCCTGTGGCCCAGAGGGTCCTCTCCTCTGCATGCCAGCTCCCCGCGCACACTCCGAAGGGTTGCATTTGCCCAGCAGTTGCAGTGCTGTCCAAGCCTCGCCAAACCAAACTCTGCTTTCCTCTCTAACCAGGGCTGAATCCCTTCCAAGTCTGTCCTTCCTTCAGTAATTCTCCTTCAGCCCTGGGAGACCATACTGAGCTTCTTCACATCCTTTTTTTAAATGTTTATTTATTTTTGAGAGAGACAGACAGAAAGACAGACTGAGCAGGGGAGGAGCAGAGAGAGGGAGACACAGAATCTGAAGCAGGCTCCACGTTCTGAGCTGTCAGCACGGAGCCCGACGTGGGACTCAAACCCAAGAACCGCAAGATCGTGACCTGAGCCAAGCCACCCAGGTGCCCCTCTTCATATCTTTTTTTAAAATGTTTATTTATTTTTGAGGGGGGGGGCAGAAGGAGAGGGGGATGGAGGATTCGAAGGTGGCTCCGTGTGGGCTCGAACTCATGAACCATGAGATCAAGTCAGATGCTTAACTGACTGAGCCACCCAGACGGCCTGAGTTTCTTCATATCTTATAGTTACTCTTACATAGTTTAATTAAGTCTTTATAGTAAATGTCCCCATTTAACCTACTGTGTGTTTCCATCTCTTGACTGGACGCAGAGTGCTGATATTCTTTCTCTTCAAAGAGCCTGGCGAGGAGACCATGTGTGTGTGTGTGTGTGAGTGTGTGTGTGTGTGTGTGTGTGTGTGTACCTGTGTGTGCATAATACAGTATTATGCACTTAACATTGTATTAAGAGGTTAGATCTCATACTAAGTGCTCTTACCACAGTGAAAACAAGGGGGGAAATACCTACAGCTTTTGCCATGGTAAACCCAAACTAAGAAAGAAGGAAAAAAGGAAGGAAGGAAGGAAGGAAAGAAAAGAGAAAAGAAAAAAAGGAAGGAAGGAAGGAAAGAAAGAAAAAAAGAAAAGAGAGGCAGAGGAAGGAAGGAAGGAAGAGACAGAGAAAGAGAGAGAAAAGAACTCTCATACGCTTCCTATCCTGTATCCCTCCTTCTATAATGTGCGTCCCTCCCGAATGATCCCTGTTTGTCCAGGAGGCCTCCTGGAAAGAAGTTCTGCTCCCAGATTCCTCCCCGAGAGGGGAAGGTCAGAGCCACTTCAGAGGATCAAACCTCCGCACCGGCCGATCAGCTTGCCAGTGGCTTTGCTACTTATTCGAGTTTTGCAACAATTTGCCCACGAAGTCTAACTTCCTCAAGGCTGTCTCCCACTCCCAGGTCCCAGCTCGGTTCCCCTGGCCGAGGACAGCTATCTGCTAGGGCAAAACCCCGCAGAAGTAAAAGCATTTTCCCCCCGTTTCTCCTCTGAGATACAAATTCACAAAGTTTGTTTAACCATCACCGCTTGAGAACATGGATTGTTTTAAACACCCAAAGAGGGTCCTTGTGCCTGAGCAGGCTTTCCCATCTCCTAACCCCAGCCCCCGGCAACCCTGTGCCTGTTAGCCATCCTTGGTTTTGCTACCTTTCTGGTTAAAGGATAAGATCACATTATCTCTGTCCTTTATGAATATGGTGTATCAGATTAATTTATTTGAGGGTGTTATACCAAACTTGCATACCTGGGGCAAATCTCAGTTTTGGTGTCTATCCTCTGAATATGTTGCCGAATTCAGTCTGCTGGTATTTTGTGGAGGATTTTTACATCTATATTCACAAGAGATATTAGTCAGTAGTTCTTTCCTTCGGAAAGAGACGGGAACTTTAGAATTTTCAGGCGTTTTCTTTCGACACCCCTGCAACATTACCACTGGATGGGGGCAGTAAGGTCAAAACTTGAAAAAGATTCACAACAGACTTAACCGTCAGCAAGAATGACCACTCCCTTGCTAGATTTTTCTCTCGCTGTAAATTGATTTTATTGAGCTTTGGGTCTCTAATTTGGTTGCACATGAAAATGACCTGAGGAACTTTAAAAAGTTAAGACTGCTCTGGAGTCCGGACTGGGGAACTAGAGTTTTAAGCGTTTCCCAGATGACTCAAACAGCAGCCAAGGTTACAGCCATGTTGGAGGCTTTTCCAAGGTCTGATCCTTCCTTTTTCCGACACTTGACCCTCCCGGGCACTTCATGGACCTTGTAGGGCCGTCCACATCCTCCATGACAACCTCCGGTCCCAAGTGATGCTCTGATCTCTAATTCCAGATTAGGGTCTCTGTGCCCTTCTTCCCTCTTTGGAGTAAGATGTTACTTCAAACCTTCTGTCCATCTGCCTTTTATTCCCTTTGCAGAGACTGGCTCTGACCTTCCTCCCAGAAATAGTCACCTGCTTAAAAAAACTGGTATTTTGTAAGGCCCTTGGATAATGTTTCTGAAAGTCTTATCAATCTGACGGACATGATGTAGGGAAGTGGGTCACGAGTTTATTCCCGCCTATGGCGAGTGGCAAGGAGGCAAGAGCAAAATCACAAAGTACGTGCATGAATTTGATCTCCTAGGAGTAAAAAGGTGAAGCCTCGAGACTGTTTCTAGAACACATGGATCTTGGGTCAGGCCCTGACCAGGGATTAGAGCAGAGGTGGAAAGCCAGCAGTAGAAGAAAACGAGAAGAAAATCATTAAGACACCAATATTAGGAGCTCCACTTTTGGCTCTGACCCTAACTAACCCAGACAACATCTCACGAATAAAATCCAGAGCCTGACTCTCTGAAACAGGGGAAGTGAATGAAACCATTACCAATGGTATACAGAGTTTCCAACAGGGACCCGGTGATAATATTGCTTACCACAGTGTAATGTAAGTCTTACCTTCCTCCTGTTTCCCCACACAGTCTGTGAGGGCCGTGAGGGCAAGGATAAGACTATCCTTCCAGATCTCTGCTAAATAAAAAATCGTCCCAAAGGAAAGCTCTATAGTCCTTATTTCCCTGCTATTAAGTAAAATCCTATTCACCTCTTACTACATTTTTGCCAGTAGCATTGAGTCCTACAGACCTGCTTTTTGCTTGTAGTGTTATCAGTTGAGATTCCAGAGCCTCGCCTTAAAAATGCAAGTCTGCATAAATTTCTTTTTAAAATGAATCTTCTGGGGCGCCTGGGTGGCTCAGTCGGTTGAGCAGCCGACTTCAGCTCAGGTCATGATCTCAGGGTTCGTAGGTTCGAGCCCTGCGTCAGTCTCTGTGCTGAGAGCTAGCTCAGAGCCTGGAGCCTGCTTCCGATGCTGTGTCTCCCTCTCTTTCTGTTCCTCCACTGCTTGTACTCTGTTTGTCTCTCTCTCAAAAGTAAGTTAAAGATTTAAAACTTTTTTTAAATTTTTAAAAATCTTTTATTTATTTTTGAGAGAGAGAGAGAGAGAGTGAGCAGGGGAGGGTCAGAGAGAGAGGGAGACATAGCATTGGAAGCAGCCTCCAGGCTCTGAGCAGTCAGCACAGAGCCCGATGCGGGGCTCAAACCCAAGAACCGAGAGATCCTGACATGAGCCAAAGTTGGCCACTCAACCGACTGAGCCACCCAGGCGCCCCTAAAAAACTGTTCAAAGAATCTTCTAAACTGTTGAAGGTAACACTCAGCCCACAGCTAGAAGGACATCAGCAACTTTCTGAATCATAAAGCTTGCTCAAGAATCTGACTTGCTTACGTCCTAAATTGAAAATGCTTACAAAAATATCAGCCTAGTTATACTGGGCAATATGGAAGCTTCATGAACATTTATAACTGCTACCAACGTGCTTTGTTCTCTGCTAAGTCACTCCTTTGAGTATCATTTGAACCAAATGGTCTTGAACCATTCTGGAAGTTGGCTTAGTGTCCTATGAAAATACCCTTCAAGGAGAAACTGAAATTCTCATTGGTAGTTGGACTTGATCATTCACTGGCCTGGTAATAACGTTCTAATCGTTGACAATTCTACATTCCTGAACAATATAACTGAGACCGACCCGGTGCGCACTTTCCTCTTCTTTCGTAGAGTCGGTTGGCTCTATTCTCTTCTATCACATAATGAGAAATAAGAAACTTTGTCAGGATTATTATTTTACAAAAGAGGTCAAAAGTCTCACCTCATTTAAGCGAGTACAAGGCAGAGGGTCCCAGGGACCCACAGTAACTCTGACAGTCAGCTTCTGCAGCAAACTCTGCACGTAGAATTGTATCATGCTACAACCACTGAACTCAATCTCTTAATTTTTTTCTTATTACTTAAATTCTTTTAAAAGGTAACTGACTGGGGGTGCCTGGGTGGCTCGGTTGGTTGAGCGTCTGGCTTTGGCTCAGATCATGATCATGCGGTTTCTGGGTTTGAGCCCCACACCAGGCTCTATTATGACAACTCGGACCCTGGAGCCTGTTTCGGATTCTGTGTCTCCTTCTCTCTCTGGTCCTCCCCTGCTTGCACTCTCTCTCTCTCCTTCACAAATAAATAAACATTAAAAAATTTTTTTAATTAAAACAAAAAGGGAGGGGGAGGGAGGGAAGGGGGTGATGGTCATGGTGGGGGCACTTGTGGGGGAGAAGCACTGGGTGTATCATGGAAACCAATCTGAAAATAAACTATTAAAAAAAAAAGGTAACTTACATCCAAGAGAATTGAAAACACACTTGTACATGAATGCTCATAGTAGCGAATTCGCAGTGGCCAAAAGATGGAAACAACCTAAACGTCCATCAGCTGAAGGACGGCTAGACAAAACGTGGTCTATATGAACAACGGAACACTATTCACCAATAAACAGGAATGAAGGGCTGCTACACGGTACAACATGGACGGACCTCGTAAACATTATGTTAAGTCAGAGAAGCCAGACGCAAAAAAAAAAAACGCACACTGTTTGATTTCATTTACATGGAATGACCAGAATAGGTAAATCCATAGAGACAAAAAGTAGGTTAGTTGTTCCCAGGGACCAGGAAAGGGGGAAACTCAGGAGTGACTGACAAGGGATAAAGAGATTTTTTAGAGCACTGGGAAGGCTCTAACATTATTCAGTGACAAGGGTTGCACAACTCTGAATGTGCCAAAAATCTGTGTTATAATTATACACTTTAAAAGGCTAAAGTTTGGGGCAACTGGCTGGCTCAGTCACTTAAGCATCCGACTTTGGCTCAGGTCATGATCTCATTGTGAGCTCTAGCCCCACGTCGGGCTCTTTGTTGTCAGTGCAGAGCTCACTTCAGACCCTCTGTCTCCCCCCACCCCCAACCCTCCCCTGCTCATGCTCTCTCTCTCTCAAAAATAAATAAACATTTTTTTAAAAAATTAGAGACAGTTAGATTGGATTAAAAAGCAAAACCCAACTCCATGCTGCCTGCCAGAAACATATTTTTAATACAAATGCATAAATAGGTTACAAGCAAAAACCAAAAATTTTACACCATGCTAGCAACTAATTGAGAAGAATCTAGAGTGGCTATACTATCAGACAAAGTAGATTTCAAAGCAAAGAATATTACTAATGATAAAGAAAGGGATTTCATAATAATAAGGGAATCAGTTTATTGAGAATAAATAATAATCCTAAATGTTTACACAGCTAACAACAGGCCCTGTGATTCGTTAAGAATGAACTGATAAAACTGCAAGGAGAAAGAAACAAATCCACAATTATATTCAGAAATCTCATACTCCTTTATGTAATTAATAGAAAAATATCAACATAAGACCTGAATAACGCTATGAACCAGCTTGACCTGATATTGATAGAATACTCCACCCAATAATAGCAGAATACACATTCCTCTCCAGAGCTAACAGAACAGTTACCAAGATGGACCATACTGGGGCCATGAAACAAGTCTCAATAAATTTCAAGTGGATTCAAATCATATGAAGTGTGTTAAACGGGGAAGTGTATAGTCATAAAGGAATGTTATAATAGAAAGGAAAAAAGGTCTGAAATCAGTGACCTCCACTTCCACCTTAAAGCATTAACAAAGAAATGTGGGGGGCGCCTGGGTGGCTCAGTCAACTAAGCCACTGACTCCTGATTTCCGCCCAGGTCATGACCTCATGGTCGAGAGTTCGAACCCCGTGTCAGGCTCCGCACTGGACGTGGAGGCTGCTTAAGATTCTCTGTCTCTCCCTCTACTGCTCCCCTACTCACACACACACTCCTTCTCTTTCTCAAAAAATGAAATAAAATAAACAAATAAATAAATAAATAAGAAATGTGAAATAATACCAAAGTAAGGAGAAGAAAGGAAATAATAACAATCGAGGCAGAAGCAGAGATAAAGAAAATAGAAAAACAATAGAGGAAAATCAGTGAAATCATAAGCTAGTCCTTTGAGAAAACCAATAAAAGTGATAAAACTCTAACCAAACTGATTAGAAAAATAAGGAGAAGATACAAGTAAGCATTATCAGCAGTGAGAGAGATGACATTATTACACATTCTGCAGATAGTAAATGGATAGTAGTGGAATATTACAAGCAATTTTATGCCAATACACTTGACAATTTATAGGAACTGGGGAAATTCCTTGAAGACAGAAACCATTAAAGATCCCTCATGAAGAAACAGAACATGTGACTATCCCGTATCTATCAAGGGTTTGTAGTTAAAATTCTTGGTAGTATTGTAATTAAAACTCTTCCCACAAAGAAACCTCTAAGCCCAAATGACTTCACTGGTAAATTCTACCAAACATGAAAGGAAGAAATGATGTGAATTCTATACAAGAATATCGTGAAGTAGGCATACTTCGAAACTCAATCCGTAACACCAGCATCACGCTAACAGAGAGCCAGACAATTACAAGAAAATAAAATTACAGACAATACCCTTTGTGACTACAAATACAAAAATTCTAAGCAAAATTCTATAAATCGAACCAAACAAGGTATAAAAAGAATACATCGTGGCCATGCGTGGCCCCCGCCCCAGGATTTCAGGGTTGTTATAACATTCGAACACCACTCAGTGTACTTCAAACTAAAAAAGAAAAACTATGATCTCAATGGGTACAGAAAAAGCATTTGTTAAAGTTCAATGTCTATTCCTGATTTTTTTTTTGTAAAAAAAAAAAAAGAGCTCTCAACAAATTTAAAAAGGGATAAAAGGATCTGATAAAATGTCATCTATGAAAAACCTACAGCTTACATCGTGTTAAATGGTAGACCGGATGTTTTCCCTTTAAGTTAAAGAATAAGACAGACGCATCTGCTCCCATCTCTGCTATCAAGCCTTGTACTGACGTTTCCGGCTAGTGCAACTTAAGACAAAAATAAATAAAGGCATTCAGATTAGAAAAGAAAAAGCAAAACTGTCTTTATTTGCAGATGACATGATCATCTATGTAAAAAGTCTGCTGGAATCTACCCCCCAAAAGATATTAAAACAAGTCAGTCAGTGTAGCATGGTTGAAGGTAAATCTACAAAAGTCAACTGTGGTTGGCTCAGTTGGGTAAGTGTCTGATTCTTGATTTCCACTCAGGTCATGATCTCCTAGTTCATAGGATCGAGCCCTATGTTGGGCTCCATGCCAACAGCATGGAGTCTGCTTGGGATTCTCTCTCTCCCTCTTTCTCTGCTCCTCCCCAGCTCACGTTCTCTCCCACGTGTGTGTGGTCTCAAAATAAATAGACTTTAAAAAAAAAAAGCCCATTGTATTTTGTATTTCCAATTACCAGCAACGGTCAGAAGTTAAATTTTTTTCATTTTTAACTTTAAAAATTGAAATCTGAAAAAAGTCTATTTCAGTGGTACCAAAAAATATTAAATACTGACCAAAGATCTGAAAATCTTTCAAAAGATGTGCAAGATCTGTATGCTGAAATTTGTAGAACATGGCTGAGAGAAATGACATAAATAAATAGCACATCTTGCTCATGGGACAGGAGGCTCCATATTGTGAAGACATCAGTTCTCTTAAAGATTTGATGTGATTCCCATCAAAATCCCAGAAGGCTTTTTGTAGAGCCGTGGATGGCCAAAACGACTTTGAAAAAGAACAAAGTTAGATGGTTAATATTACATGATTTCAGGAGTTACTGTAAAGCTCCAGTAATCAGGACAGTTTGGTACTGGCCTCACGGCAGACAAGTAGGGTCAACAGAGCAGAGCGCTCAGAGAGAGACTTACAGCACACAGAAGACTCAATGGAGAAAGAATGGCCTTTTCAACAAATGGCGCCAAGACAACTGGATATCTGTGGGGATAAGCGCAGGGATTCCCTGGGCCTGCACGGGTGGTTAACAAGGCATGAAGAACTAGAAAGCCCCAGGGTGAACACACCCAAGTTTGGGTAAACAGGATGAGGTAAACGGGGCAAAGGCCCCCCGTATAGGACAAAGATATAGGAATTGAAAAGCCTTAGGATGAAAGCATCAAAAATGAGGTAAACAAGATTAGGTGCTGAGGGCGAAATGCCCCCTGACTTAGTCCAAGAGCAGAAAGCTGTTTCACAGGAAGGAAGGACCAAAATAGGTAAACAGGAAAACAGGACTTTAGACCCAAAGCAGGTGAAGTTGCCCAGCTCGGAATTAATTAGCAAAAGAAATGTGCCTTGTTGACCCTGAGGTAGCATGCTCTGTCCTTCTTGTCCCCTAGACCAGTTTAGGTAAAAAGACTTAGTGCCTCATGTCTGCTGTAAACAGCCTTCAGCCCAGCACCAGAATTTTGTTTTATATTGACCCAAACTCCTAACGCTACATGTCTTCAAAACTCCTTTTCCCTCACACCCATGAGTTAATGTTCATGGTTTCATTGTCTCTTTGTGCACGTCCATCCCACTCGTAAGCCTTCTGATCCTAATAAATACAGAGCAAGGACCCTTACTTGGGGCTCTTGTTTCCTTCTGAACATTAGCCTCTCTCAAGTTTTAATCCTGTGCCCTAGTCTCTTGCTGGACAAGAGAGAACTCCAGACCCAGAGTCTATGACAGTCACAAGGAAAACAAAACAAAACTTCAATCTGTACCTCACACCATATACAAAACTTAACTCAAAATGTAGCAAAGATATAAATGCAAATGTAAAAAAAACCCACTAAACCTTTAAAATAATCTAGGGGTGTCTGGGTAGCTCAGTTGGCTAAGTGTCCAACTCTTGATTTCGGCTCAGGCTGTGATCCTGGAGTGGTGGGATCGAGCCCTGCTTGATACCCTCCCTATCTCCCTCTGCCCCACTCCCCCCTGCTCATGTTCTCTCTCTCTCTCTCTCTCTCTCTCTCTCTCTCTCTCTCTCCCTCTCTCCCTCTCAAATAAATTTTTAAAAATTAAAATATCTAAAAGAAAACAGGAGAAAACCCTTGTGACCTTGGGTTAGGCAAAGATTTCTTAGATACAACATCAAAGGCACAATTCGTCAAAGAAAAAGGTTATAAACTGCACTTCATCAAACTGAAAAAAAACAAGTTCTTCAAGAGATATTGTTAAGAGAATGAAAATACAAGCCAAAGACTGAGAGAGAAGACTGCAAAGCATGTATCTGATGAAGGGCTTGCACACAGACTCGCTGAAGAACTCCCAAACATGCAAACCAAGGGAAAAAAATGTGCAAAACATTTGGACACTTCACCAAATAGGATATATATGGATGGCAAATAGGCACATGAAAAGATGTGCAACATTATTGGTCATTAGGGAAATGCAAATTAAAACCACAATAAGATCCCTACACACCTATTAGGACAGCTAAAACTAGAGACTAACTATACCAAATACTAATGAGGACGTGGGTGAACTAGAACTTTCACACCCTTCTGGTGGGAATGTAAAATGAAACAGCCAGTCTGGAAAACAGTAGGTTAAACATACATCTACCATATGATCTAGCCCTTCGTTCCTACGCGTTTTCCCGAGAGAAAACACAGCATATGTCTGCACAGGGACATGGGCACAAATGTCCACACCAGCTTTATTTGTGATATACAATGGAATACTACTCAGTAATAAAAAGGAATCACGTATTAATAACATCCAACAATATGGATACAATTTCATTTTTAAATTTTTAAAAAATTTTTAATGTTTATTTATTCTTGAGAGAAAGAGAGAGAGAGACAGAGCATGAGCAAGGTTGGGGCAGAGCGAGAGAGGGACACAGAATCTGAAGCAGGCTCCAGGCTCTGAGCCAGACGTGGGGTTCAAACCCACAAGCCGTGAGATCGTGACCTGAGCTAAAGTCAGACGCTCAACCGACTGAGCCACCCAGGCACCCCGGATACAACTTTAAATAATTACATGTAGTTAGGTGAAAGGAGACGAATAAAAAGGGCACGTAGGATCTGATTTCATTTACATTAATGTCTAGAAAATGCACATTAATGTATAGGGACAATAAACAGATCAGGTGCTTCCTGGGTAAGTGTGTGAGAAGAGGGGGGATTTACAAAGGGAAACAAAGTTTTGGAAGCCACGGAGACGTTCCTTATCTTGATTGCGGTGATGGTTTCATGGGCGCCCACATGTCACAGCACATCCAACTGTATGTTCTAACTGTGCAGTTTATTGTATGTCAGTTACACCTCAATAAAGCTCAGTAAAGAGTTCAACAAAGCTGTGTTTAAAAAATTTTGAAGGCATATCCAACATCCCAAATCACTAGGCAAGTTCAACCCGCCACACAGTCTAAATAAAGTAAAACACAGTCTGCAGAGAAGTCGCAGGCACGTTACATGCGCACTAAGAATTCTCATGCTACCCACCTGGGCGGCTTGCTTTGTTAATTTGCCCGCACTCTCAGGCTTTGGGGTTGAACGCGCCTCTGATCTCTTCTGGTTGGGTGGGGTCTCCAAGTTAACTACGGGCTTCTCCCTAAATGAATGTTGGGATCACGTAGTTAACAAATCACACGATTTCACAATTACTGGACATTCTGCATCACTTCAGATGTGTGATTTTAAGACATCTTTCAATTTTCAGATTCTAGGAAAGGTTTTCCCCAAAGCTTGCTTCCACGATCACACATTTAGCTGTCGTACAAAATCACTGCTTTTATGGCCTTTCGGACCATTGTTTAAGATGCTAATGATGGCAATGAGTAGCTTTCAGGATTTTGCTTTTATTGCTGATCATGTTTCTTACATGTTTATCAGAGTGACGCTTGCTCATATCTTTAAAAAAAATGGTAATAGTATATAATGGCTTCTAAGGAAATGCAGTAGAACTCTGCTTCCCCCACCTTCTCTCCTCTGGTCCAACTGTGAGGGGCAAGCCCCTTGAACTCTTGAGCTATTTCTTCCAACAACTAGCTCCATATTTCTGAGAAATCTCATTAGGCCACAACAGTGTGACTGCAAGTATCATGAAAGAAATCAGTATATTTTCTCCCTTAAACAAAATGTTGCAGGAGAGGGCTGAAACCAGAGGCAGGAATATGCTTGGGGATAGTGTAGTGAAATATATTGGGGTCAGAAGACACTTGGCTGGCTCAGTTGGTAGAGCTTTAGAGCATCCAACTCCTAATCTCAGGGCTGTGAGTTCCATCCCCACTTCTGGTGTAGAGATTACTTTAAAAAAAATAAATAAAATCTTTGAGGAGCCTGGCTGGCTCAGTCGGTTAAGCGTCTGCTCTCAGTTTTGGTTCAGGTCATGATCTCACGATTTCATGAGTTCGAGCCTTGCATCGGGCTCTGTGCTGACAGTAAGGCGCCTGCTTGGGATTCTCTCTCTCCTCCTCTCTCTGTTCCTCTCCCACTCACGCTGTCTCTCTCAAAATAAATAAATATGCTTAATTTTTAAAATAAAAATAAAATCTCAAAAAAATGTTTAATGTTTATTTTTGAGAGAGACAGAGTATGAGTAGAGGAGGGGCAGAAAGAGAGGGAGACAGGACCCAAGCAGGCTCCAGGCTCTGAGCTGTCAGCACAAAGCCTGATAGGAGGCTGCAACTGACAAACCATGAGATCATGACCTGAGCCAAAGTTGGACACTCAACCAATTGAGCCACCCAGGTGCCCCCCAAAAAATAAAATCTTAAAAAAATAAAAAAGACCTGGGTTTGAATTCTGGCTCTGATACTTGCTGTCCAACCTTGACCTAGTAAACAAATCTGTCTGAACATGAGTTTGATTATCTGTCACACAGAGATGAGACTATTTGTCTCACTGAATTATCAAGAGGGTTAAATGAGAGACCATATGTACACATCTGGTATACTACCAACCCCCGAATGGCATTTTCTTGACTTTTCCTCATGCTCCACCTCTTCTCCAGTGTACAGTGTATGGGGGTGGAGGGAACCCCTCGTTTTCAGCATAGCTCTTTTGGGAACTTTCAGACCCTCAAAAATCTTAAAAAGAAGCAAACTGTTTTCAATGAAAGCGAACTGAGGAAATTTACAAGAAGATGGGCTCATTCATTAGCGAGACCAACTGGCCACATTGTAAGGGTTAGTCTAAATCGATTCGGTCCTCAGGGTTCTGGCCAGGACCTTGCGGCTAGAAACTGTTGCCAGAAAGGTCCTGTCAGGGGGCCTCAGGCCCCGGTCATAATCTGTTATTATCAGAAGCACACCAGCCTTCCGTTTACTGGTTAGTGGTAGGCAGGTTCCTACGGAAACCCCCTCTGGATTTATAGAACTACCATCAAAGTCGGTTCTTCAAAAGGCTCCCCCCACCCTAAAACCCAGTCCTTCCATAAGGAGACTCTTACCCCTCCTGGACGCTTCTGTCCAGTTCCGAGGTTCCCTGCTGCAGGTGCTCGGGGGAGAGCTGGACCAGCGCTTGAGATGATGTTTCTAAGGGTGGGGAAAGGAGGGGAGGATGCTAGTTAAACCACAGTTGCCTCCTAGGGAATGAAATCTTTGCAGGTGGCTTGGAGCTCCAGTCCCCAACTGTCCTGGCCTGGTTAGCCTTCAATTTTTGGGGTAAATGAAGGGGACTGTGGGACTACATGCTGGATTGGTCTCAGCGACTCGGGGTAGGACAGACTTTGGAACTCTCAGGGATAGAACCGGGAAGAAGGCGGGGCGCCTGGCTGGCTCAGTCAGTTAAGCATCTGACTTCAGCTCAGGTCATGATCTAGCGGTTTGGGAGTTGCAGCCCCGCATCGGACTCTCTGCTGACAGCTCGGAGCTTCGGATTCTGTGTCTCCCTCTCTCTCTGTCCCTCTCCCACTCGTGCTCTGTCTCTCTTGCTATCAAAAATAAATAAAACATTAAAAAAAAAAAAAAAGAACCGGGAAGAAGGTGGAGGGAGATTCCCAGAAATCCGGGGACTCAGCCCGGCAGCAGAAGCGTCTAAGGAAGCTAGAACCCCAGAGCCGTCCACAACTCGGTGCCTGCCCGGGCCGCCCTGCTGCTGGCACTCCCGCCCCAAACAGAGTCGCGGGGCTCGCTCTGATTAAACTAACAAACGCTCCTTCCCGAGGACGTCATCTCCATGCAGCTACGAGAAGGAGCCTTGAAGGCAACTCTGCTGACTTTTCTGGGGGTCCGACGGCGCGCTGGGACCTGAGAACCCCTCACTGGGGCGTGCAGGCGGGGCGCGTCGGCTCGGCGGGGAAGGGCTCGGGTCCTGCGGCGGCCACCGGGCGGACGGGGACGTCGCTGGGCCGCCAGGAGCGGGTGGCCGGGCCTCCGACCCCGTCCCGGCTGCTCCAGACGTGGGGTTCGGGCCGCGCGGCTGGGAGCGAGAGAGGTGGCGCCTGCTCTTCCCGGGGGCGGCGGGGTTCAGGCCCATCCTGCTGCGGCGGCGCCGCCCGGCCCAGTCGGCTCCGCCCTGCTCCGCCGGGCCGCGGGGAGGAGGGCGCCGGAGCCGCGGGGACCGAACGCGGGGCGCGCGACCAACGGTGGGGACGCGCGGGGCGCGGGGCGCCGTGCGCGCTGCCAAGGGAACAGAGAAGGCGCCAACGGAGGCGCTTGGAGGCTCGAGAAAGGCGGGGAAGGGCGGCGGCGGAGGCCCTCCGAGGAATGGAAGGCCGCGCAGGACAGTAGGCGCGGAGGCCGCAGGTGCCGTCCGACGTCGCTGGAGAAGCCAGAGGTTACGGGGCGACAAATCCGTTGCGGAGGACCTGGGGGAGGCACACTCAGGAGTTACAATCTTGAGCGATCCAAAGTTTTTATTTAAACGATTTACATAATTTAAGTTATATATCTTGGAATTAATTACATATAATATGTAATATATACAAAACGTATGGAATGCATGTAAATGTGAAACATGACAATAAAATGACTCCCCGTGAATACACCAGTCTATGTAAGAACGGAACATACCCAGCGCACAGAGGCCCCTTCCTTATCCCAGCTCCCTGCCTCCCTTTGCCAGAGGTAACCTCTGCTGACTCTCGTGTCTATCATGCCCTTTGTTTTAATTTTCGTTAAGTTTATTTATTTTTGAGACAGAGTTGGAGCAGGGGAGGGGCAGAGAGAGAGAGGAAGACACAGAAACTGAAGCAGGCTCCAGGCTCTGAGCTGTCAGCACTGAGCTCCTTGGGGTGATAGAACTCACCAGCCCGTGAGAACATGACCTGAGCCCAGGTCGCACACTTAACCGAATGAGCCACCCAGGTGCCCCTCTACTCTTGCTTTTTAAAATAACTGTTTAAGGGCGCCTGGGTGGCTCAGTGAGTTAAGCTCCGGACTCTTGATTTTGGCTCAGGTCATGATCTCCCCTTACTTGGGGACTGATTTTGCCTAACCTATTTGGGATTCTCTCTCTCCCTCTCTCTCTGGCCCTCTCCCTCCCCCCTCTCAATAAATAAACTTTTAAAACTAAATAAGTAAAATAAACCTTTAAAAATAGCTTTTAAAAATCCCTTCTTTGTATCCCGAATACACTGTTTGGTTTGGCATATACTTGAAGCTTTATAAAAAATGGTAAGCTGGGGGCTTTGGGGTGTTCGAGACCACCCTAACCAGGGAACTACCACAATACACAGTGGGAGATGAGGCAACCGAAAATTTTCCACTGTTTGTGAACCCTAGCAATAACAAGAAGCTAGCAGAAGGGGGGAAAGATATATAACAGCTTGGTGTGACCTTGAGTCTTTGTAACAACTTTGTAACCTTGAGTCTTGAACAAACAAGACCAGCACACCGGCTTTGCAATCTGCTTCTGCACACGCTTACTTGCTTGCTTGCTAAAGTCGTTTCCCAGGACTCTGCATTAGGTAACCACGCCCCTTTTATTGCAAAAGTTCTTGCTTCTGTAAAACCGCTTG